>CAJVQJ010000079.1:0-88980 GCA_911387685.1 Dolichovespula media
AAATTATAGTAGTTATTATCGTCATTTTATCGTCGTTATTATCGTTGTTATTATCGTCGTTATTATCAACATTATCATCGTTATTATCGTCGTAATTATCGTTGTTAATATCGTCGTTATTATCGTCGTTAATATCGTCGTTATTATCGTCTTTATCATCCTTATTATCCACGTTATTTTCGTTATATTTATCGTCGTTATTATCGTCATTATCATCGTTATTATCGTCGTCATTATCGTCATTATCATCGTTATTATCGTCGTAATTATCGTCTTTAATATCGTCGATATTATCGTAGTTATTATAGTCGTTTTATCATTGTTCTTATCGTCGTTATTATCGTCATTATCATCGTCATTATCGTCGTAATTATCGTCGTTAATATCGTCGTTATTATCGTTGTTATTATCGTCGTTATTATCGTCATTATCATCGTTATTATCGTCGTAAGTATCGTTGTTAATATCGTCGTTATTATCGTCGTTAATATCGTCGTTATTATCGTCATTATCATCCTTATTATCCACGTTATTTTCGTTATATTTATCGTCGTTATTATCGTCATTATCATCGTTATTATCGTCGTCATTATCGTCATTATCATCGTTATTATCGTCGTAATTATCGTCTTTAATATCGTCGATATTATCGTAGTTATTATAGTCGTTTTATCATTGTTCTTATCGTCGTTATTATCGTCGTTATTATCGTCATTATCATCGTCATTATCGTCGTAATTATCGTCGTTAATATCGTCGTTATTATCGTTGTTATTATCGTCGTTATTATCGTCATTATCATCGTTATTATCGTCGTAAGAATCGTTGTTAATATCGTCGTTATTATCGTCGTTATTATCGTCGTTATTATCGTCATTATCATCGTTATTATCGTCGTAATTATCGTCGTTAATATCGTCGTTTTATCGTCGTTATTATCGTCGTTCTTTTCGTCGTTATTATCATCGTTAATATCGTCGTTATTATCGTCATTATCATCGTTATTATCGTTGTTATTATCGTCATTATCATCGTTATTATCGTCGTTTTATCGTCGTTATTATCGTCGTAATTATCGACGTTAATATCGTCGATATTATCGTAGTTATTATCGTCGTTTTATCATTGTTATTATCGTCGTTATTATCGTCGTTATTATCGTCATTATCATCGTCATTATCGTCGTAATTATCGTCGTTAATATCGTCGTTAATATCGTCGATATTATAGTAGTTATTATCGTCATTTTATCGTCGTTATTATCGTTGTTATTATCGTCGTCATTATCGTCATTATCATCGTTATTATCGTCGTAATTATCGTCTTTAATATCGTCGATATTATCGTAGTTATTATAGTCGTTTTATCATTGTTCTTATCGTCGTTATTATCGTTGTTATTATCGTCATTATCATCGTTATTATCGTCGTTTTATCGTCGTTATTATCGTCGTAATTATCGACGTTAATATCGTCGATATTATCGCAGTTATTATCGTCGTTTTATCATTGTTATTATCGTCGTTATTATCGTCGTTATTATCGTCATTATCATCGTCATTATCGTCGTAATTATCGTCGTTAATATCGTCGTTAATATCGTCGATATTATAGTAGTTATTATCGTCATTTTATCGTCGTTATTATCGTTGTTATTATCGTCGTTATTATCAACATTATCATCGTTATTATCGTCGTAATTATCGTTGTTAATATCGTCGTTATGGTCGTCGTTAATATCGTCGTTATTATCGTCATTATCATCCTTATTATCCACGTTATTTTCGTTATATTTATCGTTATTATCGTCATTATCATCGTTATTATCGTCGTTATTATCGTCATTATCATCGTCATTATCGTCGTTATTATCGTCATTATCATCGTTATTATCGTCGTCATTATCGTCATTATCATCGTTATTATCGTCGTAATTATCGTCTTTAATATTGTCGATATTATCGTAGTTATTATATTCGTTTTATCATTGTTCTTATCGTCGTTATTATCGTCGTTATTATCGTCATTATCATCGTCATGATCGTCGTAATTATCGTCGTTAATATCGTCGTTATTATCGTTGTTATTATCGTCATTATCATCGTTATTATCGTCGTAAGTATCGTTGTTAATATCGTCGTTATTATCGTCGTTATTATCGTCGTTATTATCGTCATTATCATCGTTATTATCGTCGTAATTATCGTCGTTAATATCGTCGTTTTATCGTCGATATTATCGTCGTTCTTTTCGTCGTTATTATCATCGTTAATATCGTCGTTATTATCGTCATTATCATCGTTATTATCGTTGTTATTATCGTCGTTTTATCGTCGTTATTATCGTCGTAATTATCGACGTTAATATCGTCGATATTATCGTAGTTATTATCGTCGTTTTATCATTGTTATTATCGTCGTTATTATCGTCGTTATTATCGTCATTATCATCGTCATTATCGTCGTAATTATCGTCGTTAATATCGTCGTTAATATCGTCGATATTATAGTAGTTATTATAGTCGTTTTATCATTGTTCTTATCGTCGTTATTATCGTCGTTTTTATCGTCATTATCATCGTCATTATCGTCGTAATTATCGTCGTTAATATCGTCGTTATTATCGTTGTTATTATCGTCGTTATTATCGTCATTATCATCGTTATTATCGTCGTAAGTATCGTTGTTAATATCGTCGTTATTATCGTCGTTATTATCGTCGTTATTATCGTCATTATCATCGTTATTATCGTCGTAATTATCGTCGTTAATATCGTCGTTTTATCGTCGATATTATCGTCGTTCTTTTCGTCGTTATTATCATCGTTAATATCGTCGTTATTATCGTCATTATCATCGTTATTATCGTTGTTATTATCGTCGTTTTATCGTCGTTATTATCGTCGTAATTATCGACGTTAATATCGTCGATATTATCGTAGTTATTATCGTCGTTTTATCATTGTTATTATCGTCGTTATTATCGTCGTTATTATCGTCATTATCATCGTCATTATCGTCGTAATTATCGTCGTTAATATCGTCGTTAATATCGTCGATATTATAGTAGTTATTATCGTCATTTTATCGTCGTTATTATCGTAGTTATTATCGTCGTTTTATCATTGTTATTATCGTCGTTATTATCGTCGTTATTATCGTCGTTATCATCGTCATTATCGTCGTAATTATCGTCGTTAATATCGTCGTTAATATCGTCGATATTATAGTAGTTATTATCGTCGTTTTATCGTCGTAATTATCGTTGTTATTATCGTCGTTATTATCAACATTATCATCGTTATTATCGTCGTAATTATCGTTGTTAATATCGTCGTTATTATCGTCGTTAATATCGTCGTTATTATCGTCATTATCATCCTTATTATCCACGTTATTTTCGTTATATTTATCGTCGTTATTATCGTCATTATCATCGTTATTATCGTCGTCATTATCGTCATTATCATCGTTATTATCGTCGTAATTATCGTCTTTAATATCGTCGATATTATCGTAGTTATTATAGTCGTTTTATCATTGTTCTTATCGTCGTTATTATCGTCATTATCATCGTCATTATCGTCGTAATTATCGTCGTTAATATCGTCGTTATTATCGTTGTTATTATCGTCGTTATTATCGTCATTATCATCGTTATTATCGTCGTAATTATCGTTGTTAATATCGTCGTTATTATCGTCGTTAATATCGTCGTTATTATCGTCATTATCATCCTTATTATCCACGTTATTTTCGTTATATTTATCGTCGTTATTATCGTCATTATCATCGTTATTATCGTCGTCATTATCGTCATTATCATCGTTATTATCGTCGTAATTATCGTCTTTAATATCGTCGATATTATCGTAGTTATTATAGTCGTTTTATCATTGTTCTTATCGTCGTTATTATCGTCGTTATTATCGTCATTATCATCGTCAATATCGTCGTTATTATCGTCATTATCATCGTTATTATCGTCGTCATTATCGTCATTATCATCGTTATTATCGTCGTAATTATCGTCTTTAATATCGTCGAAATTATCGTAGTTATTATAGTCGTTTTATCATTGTTCTTATTGTCGTTATTATCGTCGTTATTATCGTCATTATCATCGTCATTATCGTCGTAATTATCGTCGTTAATATCGTCGTTATTATCGTTGTTATTATCGTCGTTATTATCGTCATTATCATCGTTATTATCGTCGTAAGTATCGTTGTTAATATCGTCGTTATTATCGTCGTTATTATCGTCGTTATTATCGTCATTATCATCGTTATTATCGTCGTAATTATCGTCGTTAATATCGTCGTTATTATCGTTGTTATTATCGTCGTTATTATCGTCATTATCATCGTTATTATCGTCGTAAGTATCGTTGTTAATATCGTCGTTATTATCGTCGTTATTATCGTCGTTATTATCGTCATTATCATCGTTATTATCGTCGTAATTATCGTCGTTAATATCGTCGTTATTATCGTTGTTATTATCGTCGTTATTATCGTCATTATCATCGTTATTATCGTCGTAATTATCGTTGTTACTATCGTCGTTATTATCGTCGTTAATATCGTCGTTATTATCGTCATTATCATCCTTATTATCCACGTTATTTTCGTTATATTCATCGTCGTTATTATCGTCATTATCGTCGTTATTATCGTCGTCATTATCGTCATTATCATCGTTATTATCGTCGTAATTATCGTCTTTAATATCGTCGATATTATCGTAGTTATTATAGTCGTTTTATCATTGTTCTTATCGTCGTTATTATCGTCGTTATCATCGTCATTATCATCGTCATTATCGTCGTAATTATCGTCGTTAATATCGTCGTTAATATCGTCGATATTATCGTAGTTATTATCGTCGTTTTATCATTGTTATTATCGTCGTTATTATCGTCTTTATTATCGTCATTATCATCGTTATTATCGTCGTAATTATCGTCTTTAATATCGTCGATATTATCGTAGTTATTATAGTCGTTTTATCATTGTTCTTATCGTCGTTATTATCGTCGTTATTATCGTCATTATCATCGTCATTATCGTCGTTATTATCGTCATTATCATCGTTATTATCGTCGTCATTATCGTCATTATCATCGTTATTATCGTCGTAATTATCGTCTTTAATATCGTCGATATTATCGTAGTTATTATATTCGTTTTATCATTGTTCTTATCGTCGTTATTATCGTCGTTATTATCGTCATTATCATCGTCATTATCGTCGTAATTATCGTCGTTAATATCGTCGTTATTATCGTTGTTATTATCGTCGTTATTATCGTCATTATCATCGTTATTATCGTCGTAATTATCGTTGTTAATATCGTCGTTATTATCGTCGTTAATATCGTCGTTATTATCGTCATTATCATCCTTATTATCCACGTTATTTTCGTTATATTTATCGTCGTTATTATCGTCATTATCATCGTTATTATCGTCGTCATTATCGTCATTATCATCGTTATTATCGTCGTAATTATCGTCTTTAATATCGTCGATATTATCGTAGTTATTATAGTCGTTTTATCATTGTTCTTATCGTCGTTATTATCGTCGTTATTATCGTCATTATCATCGTCATTATCGTCGTTATTATCGTCATTATCATCGTTATTATCGTCGTCATTATCGTCATTATCATCGTTATTATCGTCGTAATTATCGTCTTTAATATCGTCGATATTATCGTAGTTATTATAGTCGTTTTATCATTGTTCTTATCGTCGTTATTATCGTCGTTATTATCGTCATTATCATCGTCATCATCGTCGTCATTATAGTCGTTAATATCGTCGTTAATATCGTCGTTATTATCGTCGTTATTATCGTCATTATCATCGTTATTATCGTCGTAAATATCGTCGTTAATATCGTCGATATTATCGTAGTTATTATCGTCGTTTTATCATTGTTATTATCGTCGTTATTATCGTCATTATCATCGTCATTATCGTCGTAATTATCGTCGTTAATATCGTCGTTAATATCGTCGATATTATAGTAGTTATTATCGTCGTTTTATCGTCGTTATTATCGTTGTTATTATCGTCGTTATTATCAACATTATCATCGTTATTATCGTCGTAATTATCGTTGTTAATATCGTCGTTATTATCGTCGTTAATATCGTTATTATCATCGTTATTATCGTCGTCATTATCGTCATTATCATCGTTATTATCGTCGTAATTATCGTCTTTAATATCGTCGATATTATCGTAGTAATTATAGTCGTTTTATCATTGTTCTTATCGTCGTTATTATCGTCATTATCATCGTCATTATCATCGTAATTATCGTCGTAATTATCGTCGTTAATATCGTCGATATTATAGTAGTTATTATCGTCGTTTTATCGTCGTAATTATCGTCGTAATTATCGACGTTAATATCGTCGATATTATCGTAGTTATTATCGTCGTTTTATCATTGTTATTATCGTCGTTATTATCGTCGTTATTATCGTCATTATCATCGTCATTATCGTCGTTAATATCGTCGATATTATAGTAATTATTGTCGTCATTTTATCGTCGTTATTATCGTTGTTATTATCGTCGTTATTATCAACATTATCATCGTTATTATCGTCGTAATTATCGTTGTTAATATCGTCGTAATTATCGTCGTTAATATCGTCGTCATTATCGTCATTATCATCGTTATTATCGTCGTAATTATCGTCTTTAATATCGTCGATATTATCGTAGTTATTACAGTCGTTTTATCATTGTTCTTATCGTCGTTATTATCGTCATTATCATCGTCATTATCGTCGTAATTATCGTCGTTAATATCGTCGTTATTATCGTTGTTATTATCGTCGTTATTATCGTCATTATCATCGTTATTATCGTCGTAATTATCGTTGTTGTTATCGTCTTTAATATCGTCGTTATTATCGTCATTATCATCCTTATTATCCACGTTATTTTCGTTATATTTATCGTCGTTATTATCGTCATTATCATCGTTATTATCGTCGTCATTATCGTCATTATCATCGTTATTATCGTCGTAATTATCGTCTTTAATATCGTCGATATTATCGTAGTTATTATAGTCGTTTTATCATTGTTCTTATCGTCGTTATTATCGTCGTTATTATCGTCATTATCATCGTCATTATCGTCGTTATTATCGTCATTTTCATCGTTATTATCGTCGTCATTATCGTCATTATCATCATTATTATCGTCGTAATTATCGTTGTTAATATCGTCGTTATTATCGTCGTTAATATCGTCGTTATTATCGTCATTATCATCCTTATTATCCACGTTATTTTCGTTATATTTATCGTCGTTATTATCGTCATTATCATCGTTATTATCGTCGTCATCATCGTCATTATCATCGTTATTATCGTCGTAATTATCGTCTTTAATATCGTCGATATTATCGTAGTTATTATAGTCGTTTTATCATTGTTCTTATCGTCGTTATTATCGTCGTTATTATCGTCATTATCATCGTCATTATCGTCGTAATTATCGTCGTTAATATCGTCGTTATTATCGTTGTTATTATCGTCGTTATTATCGTCATTATCATCGTTATTATCGTCGTAAGTATCGTTGTTAATATCGTCGTTATTATCGTCGTTATTATCGTCATTATCATCCTTATTATCCACGTTATTTTCGTTATATTTATCGTCGTTATTATCGTCATTATCATCGTTATTATCGTCGTCATCATCGTCATTATCATCGTTATTATCGTCGTAATTATCGTCTTTAATATCGTCGATATTATCGTAGTTATTATAGTCGTTTTATCATTGTTCTTATCGTCGTTATTATCGTCGTTATTATCGTCATTATCATCGTCATTATCGTCGTTATTATCGTCATTATCATCGTTATTATCGTCGTCATTATCGTCATTATCATCGTTATTATCGTCGTAATTATCGTCTTTAATATCGTCGATATTATCGTAGTTATTATAGTCGTTTTATCATTGTTCTTATCGTCATTATCATCGTCATTATCGTCGTAATTATCGTCGTTAATATCGTCGTTATTATCGTTGTTATTATCGTCGTTATTATCGTCATTATCATCGTTATTATCGTCGTAAGTATCGTTGTTAATATCGTCGTTATTATCGTCGTTATTATCGTCGTTATTATCGTCATTATCATCGTTATTATCGTCGTAATTATCGTCGTTAATATCGTCGTTTTATCGTCGTTATTATCGTCGTTCTTTTCGTCGTTATTATCAACATTATCATCGTTATTATCGTCGTAATTATCGTTGTTAATATCGTCGTTATTATCATCGTTAATATCGTCGTTATTATCTTCATTATCATTGTTATTATCGTCGTTTATATCGTCATTATCATCGTTATTATCGTCGTTATTATCGTCATTATCATCGTTATTATCGTCGTAATTATCGTCGTTAATATCGTCGTTTTATCGTCGTTATTATCGTCGTTCTTTTCGTCGTTATTATCATCGTTAATATCGTCGTTATTATCGTCATTATCATCGTTATTATCGTTGTTATTATCGTCATTATCATCGTTATTATCGTCGTAATTAACGTTGTTAATATCGTCGTTATTATCGTCGTTAATATCGTCGTTATTATCGTCATTATCATCCTTATTATCCACGTTATTTTCGTTATATTTATCGTCGTTATTATCGTCATTATCATCGTTATTATCGTCGTCATTATCGTCATTAGCATCGTTATTATCGTCGTAATTATCGTCTTTAATATCGTCGATAATATCGTAGTTATTATAGTCGTTTTATCATTGTTCTTATCGTCGTTATTATCGTCGTTATTATCGTCATTATCATCGTCATTATCGTCGTTATAATCGTCATTATCATCGTTATTATCGTCGTCATTATCGTCATTATCATCGTTATTATCGTCGTAATTATCGTCGTTAATACCGTCGTTTTATCGTCGTTATTATCGTCGTTCTTTTCGTCGTTATTATCATCGTTAATATCGTCGTCATTATCGTCATTATCATCGTTATTATCCACGTTATTTTCGTTATATTTATCGTCGTTATTATCGTCATTATCATCGTTATTATCGTCGTCCTTATCGTCATTATCATCGTTATTATCGTCGTAATTATCGTCTTTAATAACGTCGATATTTTCGTAGTTATTATAGTCGTTTTATCATTGTTCTTATCGTCGTTATTATCGTCATTATCATCGTCATTATCGTCGTTATAATCGTCATCATCATCGTTATTATCGTCGTCATTATCGTCATTATCATCGTTATTATCGTAGTAATTATCGTCTTTAATATCGTCGATATTATCGTAGTTATTATAGTCGTTTTATCATTGTTCTTATCGTCGTTATTCTCGTCGTTATTATCGTCATTATCATCGTCATTATCGTCGTAATTATCGACGTTAATATCGTCGATATTATCGTAGTTATTATCGTCGTTTTATCATTGTTATTATCGTCGTTATTATCGTCGTTATTATCGTCATTATCATCGTTATTATCGTCGTAAATATCGTCGTTAATATCGTCGATATTATCGTAGTTATAATCGTCATTTTATCGTCGTTATTATCGTTGTTATTATCGTCGTTATTATCAACATTATCATCGTTATTATCGTCGTAATTATCGTTGTTAATATCGTCGTTATTATCATCGTTAACATCGTCGTTATTATCTTCATTATCATTGTTATTATCGTCGTTATTATCGTCATTATCATCGTTATTATCGTCGTTATTATCGTCATTATCATCGTTATTATCGTCGTAATTATCGTCGTTAATATCGTCGTTTTATCGTCGTTATTGTCGTCGTTCTTTTCGTCGTTATTATCATCGTTAATATCGTCGTTATTATCGTCATTATCATCGTTATTATCGTTGTTATTATCGTCATTATCATCGTTATTATCGTCGTAATTATCGACGTTAATATCGTCGATATTATCGTAGTTATTATCGTCGTTTTATCATTGTTATTATCGTCGTTATTATCGTCGTTATTATCGTCATTATCATCGTCATTATCGTCGTAATTATCGTCGTTAATATCGTCGTTAATATCGTCGATATTATAGTAGTTATTATCGTCATTTTATCGTCGTTATTATCGTTGTTATTATCGTCGTTATTATCAACATTATCATCGTTATTATCGTCGGAATTATCGTTGTTAATATCGTCGTTATTGTCGTCATTATCATCCTTATTATCCACGTTATTTTCGTTATATTTATCGTCGTTATTATCGTCATTATCATCGTTATTATCGTCGTTATTATCGTCATTATCATCGTTATTATCGTCGTAATTATCGTCGTTAATACCGTCGTTTTATCGTCGTTATTATCGTCGTTCTTTTCGTCGTTATTATCATCGTTAATATCGTCGTCATTATCGTCATTATCATCGTTATTATCCACGTTATTTTCGTTATATTTATCGTCGTTATTATCGTCATTATCATCGTTATTATCGTCGTCCTTATCGTCATTATCATCGTTATTATCGTCGTAATTATCGTCTTTAATATCGTCGATATTTTCGTAGTTATTATAGTCGTTTTATCATTGTTCTTATCGTCGTTATTATCGTCATTATCATCGTCATTATCGTCGTTATAATCGTCATCATCATCGTTATTATCGTCGTCATTATCGTCATTATCATCGTTATTATCGTCGTAATTATCGTCTTTAATATCGTCGATATTATCGTAGTTATTATAGACGTTTTATCATTGTTCTTATCGTCGTTATTATCGTCATTATCATCGTCATTATCGTCGTAATTATCGACGTTAATATCGTCGATATTATCGTAGTTATTATCGTCGTTTTATCATTGTTATTATCGTCGTTATTATCGTCGTTATTATCGTCATTATCATCGTTATTATCGTCGTAAATATCGTCGTTAATATCGTCGATATTATCGTAGTTATAATCGTCATTTTATCGTCGTTATTATCGTTGTTATTATCGTCGTTATTATCAACATTATCATCGTTATTATCGTCGTAATTATCGTTGTTAATATCGTCGTTATTATCATCGTTAATATCGTCGTTATTATCTTCATTATCATTGTTATTATCGTCGTTATTATCGTCATTATCATCGTTATTATCGTCGTTATTATCGTCATTATCATCGTTATTATCGTCGTAATTATCGTCGTTAATATCGTCGTTTTATCGTCGTTATTGTCGTCGTTCTTTTCGTCGTTATTATCATCGTTAATATCGTCGTTATTATCGTCATTATCATCGTTATTATCGTTGTTATTATCGTCATTATCATCGTTATTATCGTCGTAATTATCGACGTTAATATCGTCGATATTATCGTAGTTATTATCGTCGTTTTATCATTGTTATTATCGACGTTATTATCGTCGTTATTATCGTCATTATCATCGTCATTATCGTCGTAATTATCGTCGTTAATATCGTCCTTAATATCGTCGATATTATAGTAGTTATCATCGTCGTTTTATGTTCGTTATTATCGTTGTTATTATCGTCGTTATTATCGACATTATCATCGTTATTATCGTCGTAATTATCGTTGTTAATATCGTCGATATTATCGTAGTTATTATAGACGTTTTATCATTGTTCTTATCGTCGTTATTATCGTCGTTATTATCGTCATTATCATCGTCATTATCGTCGTAATTATCGACGTTAATATCGTCGATATTATCGTAGTTATTATCGTCGTTTTATCATTGTTATTATCGTCGTTATTATCGTCGTTATTATCGTCATTATCATCGTTATTATCGTCGTAAATATCGTCGTTAATATCGTCGATATTATCGTAGTTATAAACGTCATTTTATCGTCGTTATTATCGTTGTTATTATCGTCGTTATTATCAACATTATCATCGTTATTATCGTCGTAATTATCGTTGTTAATATCGTCGTTATTATCATCGTTAATATCGTCGTTATTATCTTCATTATCATTGTTATTATCGTCGTTATTATCGTCATTATCATCGTTATTATCGTCGTTATTATCGTCATTATCATCGTTATTATCGTCGTAATTATCGTCGTTAATATCGTCGTTTTATCGTCGTTATTGTCGTCGTTCTTTTCGTCGTTATTATCATCGTTAATATCGTCGTTATTATCGTCATTATCATCGTTATTATCGTTGTTATTATCGTCATTATCATCGTTATTATCGTCGTAATTATCGACGTTAATATCGTCGATATTATCGTAGTTATTATCGTCGTTTTATCATTGTTATTATCGTCGTTATTATCGTCGTTATTATCGTCATTATCATCGTCATTATCGTCGTAATTATCGTCGTTAATATCGTCGTTAATATCGTCGATATTATAGTAGTTATTATCGTCGTTTTATGTTCGTTATTATCGTTGTTATTATCGTCGTTATTATCAACATTATCATCGTTATTATCGTCGTAATTATCGTTGTTAATATCGTCGTTATTATCGTCGTTATTATCGTCATTATCATCCTTATTATCCACGTTATTTTCGTTATATTTATCGTCGTTATTATCGTCATTATCATCGTTATTATCGTCGTCATTATCATCGTTATTATCGTCGTAATTATCGTCTTTAATATCGTCGATATTATCGTAGTTATTATAGTCGTTTTATCATTGTTCTTATCGTCGATATTATCGTCGTTATTATCGTCATTATCATCGTCATTATCGTCGTAATTATCGTCGTTAATATCGTCGTTATTATCGTTGTTATTATCGTCGTTATTATCGTCATTATCATCGTCATTATCGTCGTAATTATCGTCGTTAATATCGTCGTTATTATCGTTGTTATTATCGTCGTTTTTATCGTCATTATCATCGTTATTATCGTCGTTATTATCGTCGATATTATCGTCATTATCATCGTTATTATCGTCGTAATTATCGTCGTTAATATCGTCGTTTTATCGTCGTTATTATCGTCGTTCTTTTCGTCGTTATTATCATCGTTAATATCGTCGTTATTATCGTCATTATCATCGTTATTATCGTTGTTATTATCGTCATTATCATCGTTATTATCGTCGTAATTATCGACGTTAATATCGTCGATATTATCGTAGTTATTATCGTCGTTTTATCATTGTTATTATCGTCGTTATTATCGTCGTTATTATCGTCGTTATCATCGTCATTATCGTCGTAATTATCGTCGTTAATATCGTCGTTAATATCGTCGATATTATAGTAGTTATTATCGTCGTTTTATCGTCGTTAATATCGTTGTTATTATCGTCGTTATTATCAACATTATCATCGTTATTATCGTCGTAATTATCGTTGTTAATATCGTCGTTATTATCGTCGTTAATATCGTCGTTATTATCGTCATTATCATCCTTATTATCCACGTTATTATCGTTATATTTATCGTCGTTATTATCGTCATTATCATCGTTATTATCGTCGTCATTATCGTCATTATCATCGTTATTAACGTCGTAATTATCGTCTTTAATATCGTCGATATTATCGTAGTTATTATTGTCGTTTTATCATTGTTCTTATCGTTGTTATTATCGTCGTTATTATCGTCATTATCATCGTCATTATCGTCGTTATTATCGTCATTATCATCGTTATTATCGTCGTCATTATCGTCATTATCATCGTTATTATCGTCGTAATTATCGTCTTTAATATCGTCGATATTATCGTAGTTATTATAGTCGTTTTATCATTGTTCTTATCGTCGTTATTATCGTCGTTATTATCGTCATTATCATCGTCATTATCGTTGTAATTATCGTCGTTAATATCGTCGTTATTATCGTTGTTATTATCGTCGTTATTATCGTCATTATCATCGTTATTATCGTGGTAAGTACCGTTGTTAATATCGTCGTTATTATCGTCGTTATTATCGTCGTTATTATCGTCATTATCATCGTTATTATCGTCGTAATTATCGTCGTTAATATCATCGTTTTATCGTCGATATTATCGTCGTTCTTTTCGTCGTTATTATCATCGTTAATATCGTCGATATTATCGTCATTATCATCGTTATTATCGTTGTTATTATCGTCATTATCATCGTTATTATCGTCGTAATTATCGACGTTATTATCGTCGATATTATCGTAGTTATTATCGTCGTTTTATCATTGTTATTATCGTCGTTATTATCGTCGTTATTATCGTCATTATCATCGTCATTATCGTCGTAATTATCGTCGTTAATATCGTCGTTTTATCGTCGATATTATAGTAGTTATTATCGTCGTTTTATCGTCGTTATTATCGTTGTTATTATCGTCGTTATTATCAACATTATCATCGTTATTATCGTCGTTAATTTCGTAGTTAATATCGTCGTTATTATCGTCGTTATTATCGTCATTATCATCGTTATTATCGTCGTAAATATCGTCGTTAATATCGTCGATATTATCGTAGTTATTATCGTCGTTTTATCGTCGTTATTATCGTTGTTATTATCGTCGTTATTATCAACATTATCATCGTTATTATCGTCGTAATTATCGTTGTTAATATCGTCGTTATTATCGTCGTTATTATCGTCATTATCATCCTTATTATCCACGTTATTTTCGTTATATTTATCGTCGTTATTATCGTCATTATCATCGTTATTATCGTCGTCATTATCGTCATTATCATCGTTATTATCGTCGTAATTATCGTCTTTAATATCGTCGATATTATCGTAGTTATTATAGTCGTTTTATCATTGTTCTTATCGTCGATATTATCGTCGTTATTATCGTCATTATCATCGTCATTATCGTCGTAATTATCGTCGTTAATATCGTCGTTATTATCGTTGTTATTATCGTCGTTATTATCGTCATTATCATCGTCATTATCGTCGTAATTATCGTCGTTAATATCGTCGTTATTATCGTCGTTATTATTGTCGTCATTATCATCGTTATTATCGTCGTAATTATCGTCGTTATTATCGTCGTTATTATCGTCGTTATCATCGTCATTATCGTCGTAATTATCGTCGTTAATATCGTCGTTAATATCGTCGATATTATAGTAGTTATTATCGTCGTTTTATCGTCGTTATTATCGTTGTTATTATCGTCGTTATTATCAACATTATCATCGTTATTATCGTCGTAATTATCGTTGTTAATATCGTCGTTATTATCGTCGTTAATATCGTCGTTATTATCGTCATTATCATCCTTATTATCCACGTTATTATCGTTATATTTATCGTCGTTATTATCGTCATTATCATCGTTATTATCGTCGTCATTATCGTCATTATCATCGTTATTAACGTCGTAATTATCGTCTTTAATATCGTCGATATTATCGTAGTTATTATTGTCGTTTTATCATTGTTCTTATCGTTGTTATTATCGTCGTTATTATCGTCTTTATCATCGTCATTATCGTCGTTATTATCGTCATTATCATCGTTATTATCGTCGTCATTATCGTCATTATCATCGTTATTATCGTCGTAATTATCGTCTTTAATATCGTCGATATTATCGTAGTTATTATAGTCGTTTTATCATTGTTCTTATCGTCGTTATTATCGTCGTTATTATCGTCATTATCATCGTCATTATCGTTGTAATTATCGTCGTTAATATCGTCGTTATTATCGTTGTTATTATCGTCGTTATTATCGTCATTATCATCGTTATTATCGTGGTAAGTACCGTTGTTAATATCGTCGTTATTATCGTCGTTATTATCGTCGTTATTATCGTCATTATCATCGTTATTATCGTCGTAATTATCGTCGTTAATATCATCGTTTTATCGTCGATATTATCGTCGTTCTTTTCGTCGTTATTATCATCGTTAATATCGTCGTTATTATCGTCATTATCATCGTTATTATCGTTGTTACTATCGTCATTATCATCGTTATTATCGTCGTAATTATCGACGTTAATATCGTCGATATTATCGTAGTTATTATCGTCGTTTTATCATTGTTATTATCGTCGTTATTATCGTCGTTATTATCGTCGTTATCATCGTCATTATCGTCGTAATTATCGTCGTTAATATCGTCGTTAATATCGTCGATATTATAGTAGTTATTATCGTCGTTTTATCGTCGTTATTATCGTTGTTATTATCGTCGTTATTATCAACATTATCATCGTTATTATCGTCGTAATTATTGTTGTTAATATCGTCGTTATTATCGTCGTTAATATCGTCGTTATTATCGTCATTATCATCCTTATTATCCACGTTATTTTCGTTATATTTATCGTCGTTATTATCGTCATTATCATCGTTATTATCGTCGTCATTATCGTCATTATCATCGTTATTATCGTCGTAATTATCGTCTTTAATATCGTCGATATTATCGTAGTTATTATAGTCGTTTTATCATTGTTCATAACGTCGTTATTATCGTCGTTATTATCGTCATTATCATCGTCATTATCGTCGTAATTATCGTCGTTAATATCGTCGTTATTATCGTTGTTATTATCGTCGTTATTATCGTCATTATCATCGTTATTATCGTCGTAAGTATCGTTGTTAATATCGTCGTTATTATCGTCGTTATTATCGTCGTTATTATCGTCATTATCAACGTTATTATCGACATATATATCGTCGTTATCATCGTCATTATCATCGTTATTATCGTCTTTATTATCGTCGTTATTATCGTCATTAACATCTTTATTATCGTCTTTATTATCGTCGAAATTTTCGTCGTTAATATCGTCGTTATTATCGTTGTTATTACCGTCGTTATTATCGTCATAATTATCGTCGTTTTTATCGTCGTTATTATCGCCGTATTATCGTCGTTATTATCGTTATTATCGTCGTAAATATCGTCGTTAATATCGTCGATATTATCGTAGTTATTATCGTCGTTTTATCATTGTTATTATCGTCGTTATTATCGTCATTATCATCGTCATTATCGTCGTAATTATCGTCGTTAATATCGTCGTTAATATCGTCGATATTATAGTAGTTATTATCGTCGTTTTATCGTCGTTATTATCGTTGTTATTATCGTCGTTATTATCAACATTATCATCGTTATTATCGTCGTAATTATCGTTGTTAATATCGTCGTTATTATCGTCGTTATTATCGTCATTATCATCCTTATTATCCACGTTATTTTCGTTATATTTATCGTCGTTATTATCGTCATTATCATCGTTATTATCGTCGTCATTATCGTCATTATCATCGTTATTATCGTCGTAATTATCGTCTTTAATATCGTCGATATTATCGTAGTTATTATAGTCGTTTTATCATTGTTCTTATCGTCGATATTATCGTCGTTATTATCGTCATTATCATCGTCATTATCGTCGTAATTATCGTCGTTAATATCGTCGTTATTATCGTTGTTATTATCGTCGTTATTATCGTCATTATCATCGTCATTATCGTCGTAATTATCGTCGTTATTATCGTCGTTCTTTTCGTCGTTATTATCATCGTTAATATCGTCGTTATTATCGTCATTTTCATCGTTATTATCGTTGTTATTATCGTCATTATCATCGTTATTATCGTCGTAATTATCGACGTTAATATCGTCGATATTATCGTAGTTATTATCGTCGTTTTATCATTGTTATTATCGTCGTTATTATCGTCGTTATTATCGTCGTTATCATCGTCATTATCGTCGTAATTATCGTCGTTAATATCGTCGTTAATATCGTCGATATTATAGTAGTTATTATCGTCGTTTTATCGTCGTTATTATCGTTGTTATTATCGTCGTTATTATCAACATTATCATCGTTATTATCGTCGTAATTATCGTTGTTAATATCGTCGTTATTATCGTCGTTAATATCGTCGTTATTATCGTCATTATCATCCTTATTATCCACGTTATTTTCGTTATATTTATCGTCGTTATTATCGTCATTATCATCGTTATTATCGTCGTCATTATCGTTATTATCATCGTTATTATCGTCGTAATTATCGTCTTTAATATCGTCGATATTATCGTAGTTATTATAGTCGTTTTATCATTGTTCTTATCGTCGTTATTATCGTCGTTATTATCGTCATTATCATCGTCATTATCGTCGTAATTATCGTCGTTAATATCGTCGTTATTATCGTTGTTATTATCGTCGTTATTATCGTCATTATCATCGTTATTATCGTCGTAAGTATCGTTGTTAATATCGTCGTTATTATCGTCGTTATTATCGTCGTTATTATCGTCATTATCATCGTTATTATCGTCGTAATTATCGTCGTTAATATCGTCGTTTTATCGTCGATATTATCGTCGTTCTTTTCGTCGTTATTATCATCGTTAATATCGTCGTTATTATCGTCATTATCATCGTTATTATCGTCGTAATTATCGTCGTTAATATCGTCGATATTATCGTAGTTAATATCGTCGTTAATATCGTCGTTATTATCGTCGTTATTATCGTCATTATCATCGTTATTATCGTCGTAAATATCGTCGTTAATTTCGTCGATATTATCGTAGTTATTATCGTCGTTTTATCATTGTTATTATCGTCGTTATTATCGTCATTATCATCGTCATTATCGTCGTAATTATCGTCGTTAATATCGTCGTTAATATCGTCGATATTATAGTAGTTATTATCGTCGTTTTATCGTCGTTATTATCGTTGTTATTATCGTCGTTATTATCAACATTATCATCGTTATTATCGTCGTAATTATCGTTGTTAATATCGTCGATATTTTCGTAGTTATTATCGTCGTTTTATCATTGTTTTTATCGTCGTTATTATCGTCATTATCATCGTCATTATCGTAGTAATTATCGTCGTTAATATCGTCGTTAATATCGTCGATATTATAGTAGTTATTATCGTCGTTTTATCGTCGTTATTATCGTTGTTATTATCGTCGTTATTATCAACATTATCATCGTTATTATCGTTGTAATTATCGTTGTTAATATCGTCGTTATTATCGTCGTTATTATCGTCATTATCATCCTTATTATCCACGTTATTTTCGTTATATTTATCGTCGTTATTATCGTCATTATCATCGTTATTATCGTCGTCATTATCGTCATTATCATCGTTATTATCGTCGTAATTATCGTCTTTAATATCGTCGATTTTATCGTAGTTATTATAGTCGTTTTATCATTGTTCTTATCGTCGTTATTATCGTCGTTATTATCGTCGTTATTATCGTCATTATCAACGTTATTATCGACATATATATCGTCGTTATCATCGTCATTATCAACGTTATTATCGTCTTTATTATCGTCGTTATTATCGTCATTAACATCTTTATTATCGTCTTTATTATCGTCGTTAATATCGTCGTTATTATCGTTGTTATTACCGTTGTTATTATCGTCATAATTATCGTCGTTTTTATCGTCGTTATTATCGCCGTATTATCGTCGTTATTATCGTCGTTATTATCGTCGTTATTATCGTCGTTATTATCGTAATTATCATCGTTATTATCGTCGTAATTATCGTCGTTAAGATTGTCGTTTTATCGTCGATATTATAGTAGTTATTATCGTCGTTTTATCGTCGTTATTATCGTTGTTATTATCGTCGTTATTATCAACATTATCATCGTTATTATCGTCGTTAATATCGTCGTTAATATCGTCGTTATTATCGTCGTTATTATCGTCATTATCATCGTTATTATCGTCGTAAATATCGTCGTTAATATCGTCGATATTATCGTAGTTATTATCGTCGTTTTATCATTGTTATTATCGTCGTTATTATCGTCATTATCATCGTCATTATCGTCGTAATTATCGTCGTTAATATCGACGTTAATATCGTCGATATTATAGTAGTTATTATCGTCGTTTTATCGTCGTTATTATCGTTGTTATTATCGTCGTTATTATCAACATTATCATCGTTATTATCGTCGTAATTATCGTTGTTAATATCGTCGATATTATCGTAGTTATTATCGTCGTTTTATCATTGTTATTATCGTCGTTATTATCGTCATTATCATCGTCATTATTGTCGTAATTATCGTCGTTAATATCGTCGTTAATATCGTCGATATTATAGTAGTTATTATCGTCGTTTTATCGTCGTTATTATCGTTGTTATTATCGTCGTTATTATCAACATTATCATCGTTATTATCGTTGTAATTATCGTTGTTAATATCGTCGTTATTATCGTCGTTATTATCGTCATTATCATCCTTATTATCCACGTTATTTTCGTTATATTTATCGTCGTTATTATCGTCATTATCATCGTTATTATCGTCGTCATTATCGTCATTATCATCGTTATTATCGTCGTAATTATCGTCTTTAATATCGTCGATATTATCGTAGTTATTATAGTCGTTTTATCATTGTTCTTATCGTCGTTATTATCGTCGTTATTATCGTCATTATCATCGTCATTATCGTCGTAATTATCGTCGTTAACATCGTCGTTATTATCGTCGTTATTATCGTCGTTATTATCGTCATTATCATCGTCATTATCGTCGTAATTATCGTCGTTAATATCGTCGTTAATATCGTCGATATTATAGTAGTTATTATCGTCATTTTATCGTCGTTATTATCGTTGTTATTAACGTCGTTATTATTAACATTATCATCGTTATTATCGTCGTAATTATCGTTGTTAATATCGTCGTTATTATCGTCGTTAATATCGTCGTTATTATCGTCATTATCATCCTTATTATCCACGTTATTTTCGTTATATTTATCGTCGTTATTATCGTCATTATCATCGTTATTATCGTCGTCATTATCGTCATTATCATCGTTATTATCGTCGTAATTATCGTCTTTAATATCGTCGATATTAACGTAGTTATTATAGTCGTTTTATCATTGTTCTTATCGTCGTTATTATCGTCATTATCATCGTCATTATCGTCGTAATTATCGTCGTTAATATCGTCGTTATTATCGTTGTAATTATCGTCGTTATTATCGTCATTATCATCGTTATTATCGTCGTTATTATCGTTGTTAATATCGTCGTTATTATCGTCGTTAATATCGTCGTTATTATCGTCATTATCATCCTTATTATCCACGTTATTTTCGTTATATTTATCGTCGTTATTATCGTCATTATCATCGTTATTATCGTCGTTATGATCGTCATTATCATCGTTATTATCGTCGTAATTATCGTCGTTAATATCGTCGATATTATCGTTGTTATTATCGTCGTTTTATCGTCGTTATTATCGTTGTTATTATCGTCGTTATTATCAACATTATCATCGTTATTATCGTCGTAATTATCGTTGTTAATATCGTCGTTATTATCGTCGTTAATATCGTTGTTATTATCGACATTATCATCCTTATTATCCACGTTATTTTCGTTTTATTTATCGTCGTTATCATCGTCATTATCATCGTTATTATCGTCTTTATTATCGTCGTTATTATCGTCATTAACATCTTTATTATCGTCTTTATTATCGTCGTTAATATCGTCGTTATTATCGTTGTTATTACCGTCGTTATTATCGTCATAATTATCGTCGTTTTTATCGTCGTTATTATCGCCGTATTATCGTCGTTATTATCGTCGTTATTATCGTCGTTATTATCGTCGTTATTATCGTCATTATCATCGTTATTATCGTCGTAATTATCGTCGTTAAGATCGTCGTTTTATAGTCGATATTATAGTAGTTATTATCGTCGTTTTATCGTCGTTATTATCGTTGTTATTATCGTCGTTATTATCAACATTATCATCGTTATTATCGTCGTTAATATCGTCGATAATATCGTCGTTATTATCGTCGTTATTATCGTCATTATCATCGTTATTATCGTCGTTATTATCGTCATTATCATCGTTATTATCGTCGTAAATATCGTCGTTAATATCGTCGATATTATCGTAGTTATTATCGTCGTTTTATCATTGTTATTATCGTCGTTATTATCGTCATTATCATCGTCATTATCGTCGTAATTATCGTCGTTAATATCGTCGTTAATATCGTCGATATTATAGTAGTTATTATCGTCGTTTTATCGTCGTTATTATCGTTGTTATTATCGTCGTTATTATCAACATTATCATCGTTATTATCGTCGTAATTATCGTTGTTAATATCGTCGATATTATCGTAGTTATTATCGTCGTTTTATCATTGTTATTATCGTCGTTATTATCGTCATTATCATCGTCATTATCGTCGTAATTATCGTCGTTAATATCGTCGTTAATATCGTCGATATTATAGTAGTTATTATCGTCGTTTTATCGTCGTTATTATCGTTGTTATTATCGTCGTTATTAACAACATTATCATCGTTATTATCGTCGTAATTATCGTTGTTAATATTGTCGTTATTATCGTCGTTATTATCGTCATTATCATCCTTATTATCCACGTTATTTTCGTTATATTTATCGTCGTTATTATCGTCATTATCATCGTTATTATCGTCGTCATTATCGTCATTATCATCGTTATTATCGTCGTAATTATCGTCTTTAATATCGTCGATATTATCGTAGTTATTATAGTCGTTTTATCATTGTTCTTATCGTCGATATTATCGTCGTTATTATCGTCATTATCATCGTCATTATCGTCGTAATTATCGTCGTTAATATCGTCGTTATTATCGTTGTTATTATCGTCGTTATTATCGTCATTATCATCGTCATTATCGTCGTAATTATCGTCGTTAATATCGTCGTTATTATCGTTGTTATTATCGTCGTTATTATCGTCATTATCATCGTTATTATCGTCTTTAATATCGTCGATATTATCGTAGTTATTATAGTCGTTTTATCATTGTTCTTATCGTCGTTATTATCGTCGTTATTATCGTCATTATCATCGTCATTATCGTCGTAATTATCGTCGTTAATATCGTCGTTATTATCGTCGTTATTATTGTCGTTATTATCGTCATTATCATCGTCATTATCGTCGTAATTATCGTCGTTAATATCGTCGTTAATATCGTCGATATTATAGTAGTTATTATCGTCATTTTATCGTCGTTTTATCATTGTTATTATCGTCGTTATTATCGTCATTATCATCGTCATTATCGTCGTAATTATCGTCGTTAATATCGTCGTTAATATCGTCGATATTATAGTAGTTATTATCGTCGTTTTATCGTCGTTATTATCGTTGTTATTATCGTCGTTATTATCAACATTATCATCGTTATTATCGTCGTAATTATCGTCGTTAATATCGTCGTTAATATCGTCGATATTATAGTAGTTATTATCGTCGTTTTATCGTCGTTATTATCGTTGTTATTATCGTCGTTATTATCAACATTATCATCGTTATTATCGTCATAATTATCGTCGTTTTTATCGTCGTTATTATCGCCGTATTATCGTCGTTATTATCGTTATTATCGTCGTAAATATCGTCGTTAATATCGTCGATATTATCGTTGTTATTATCGTCGTTTTATCATTGTTATTATCGTCGTTATTATCGTCGTTATTATCGTCATTATCATCGTTATTATCGTCGTAATTATCGTCGTTAATATCGTCGATATTATCGTAGTTATTATCGTCGTTTTATCGTCGTTATTATCGTTGTTATTATCGTCGTTATTATCAACATTATCATCGTTATTATCGTCGTAATTATCGTTGTTAATATCGTCGTTATTATCGTCGTTAATATCGTCGTTATTATCGACATTATCATCCTTGTTATCCACGTTATTTTCGTTATATTTATCGTCGTTATTATCGTCATTATCATCGTTATTATCGTCGTCATTATCGTCATTATCATCGTTATTATCGTCGTAATTATCGTCTTTAATATCGTCGATATTATCGTAGTTATTATAGTCGTTTTATCATTGTTCTTATCGTCGTTATTATCGTCGTTATTATCGTCATTATCATCGTCATTATCGTCGTAATTATCGTCGTTAATATCTTCGTTATTATCGTTGTTATTATCGTCGTTATTATCGTCATTATCATCGTTATTATCGTCGTAAGTATCGTTGTTAATATCGTCGTTATTATCGTCGTTATTATCGTCATTATCATCGTTATTATCGTCGTTATTATCTATATTATCATCGTTATTATCGTCGTAATTATCGTCGTTAATATCGTCGTTATTATCGTCGTTATTATCTTCATTATCATCGTCATTATGGTCGTAAATATCGTCGTTAATATCGTCGTTATTATCGTTGTTATTATCGTCGTTATTATCGTCATTATCATCGTTATTATCGTCGTAATTATCGTTGTTAATATCGTCGTTATTATCGTCTTTAATATCGTCGTTATTATCGTCATTATCATCCTTATTATCCACGTTATTTTCGTTATATTTATCGTCGTTATTATCGTCATTATCATCGTTATTATCGTCGTCATTATCGTCATTATCATCGTTATTATCGTCGTAATTATCGTCTTTAATATCGTCGATATTATCGTAGTTATTATAGTCGTTTTATCATTGTTCTTAACGTCGTTATTATCGTCGTTATTATCGTCATTATCATCGTCATTAGCGTCGTTATTATCGTCATTATCATCGTTATTATCGTCGTCATTATCGTCATTATCATCGTTATTATCGTCGTAATTATCGTCTTTAATATCGTCGATATTATCGTAGTTATTATAGCCGTTTTATCATTGTTCTTATCGTCGTTATTATCGTCGTTATTATCGTCATTATCATCGTCATTATCGTCGTAATTATCGTCGTTAATATCGTCGTTAATATCGTTGTTATTATCGTCGTTGATATCGTCGTTTTATCGTCGTTATTATCGTCGTTATTATCGTCATAATTATCGTCGTTTTTATCGTCGTTATTATCGCCGTATTATCGTCGTTATTATCGTTATTATCGTCGTAAATATCGTCGTTAATATCGTCGATATTATCGTTGTTATTATCGTCGTTTTATCATTGTTATTATCGTCGTTATTATCGTCGTTATTATCGTCATTATCATCGTTATTATCGTCGTAATTATCGTCGTTAAGATCGTCGTTTTATCGTCGATATTATAGTAGTTATTATCGTCGTTTTATCGTCGTTATTATCGTTGTTATTATCGTCGTTATTATCAACATTATCATCGTTATTATCGTCGTTAATATCGTCATTATCATCGTTATTATCGTCGTAATTATCGTCTTTAATATCGTCGATATTATCGTAGTTATTATAGTCGTTTTATCATTGTTCTTATCGTCGATATTATCGTCGTTATTATCGTCATTATCATCGTCATTATCGTCGTAATTATCGTCTTTAATATCGTCGATATTATCGTAGTTATTATAGTCGTTTTATCATTGTTCTTATCGTCGTTATTATCGTTGTTATTATCGTCATTATCATCGTCATTATCGTCGTAATTATCGTCGTTAATATCGTCGTTATTATCGTCATTATCATCGTCATTATCGTCGTAATTATCGTCGTAAATATCGTCGTTAATATCGTCGATATTATAGTAGTTATTATCGTCATTTTATCGTCGTTATTATCGTTGTTATTATCGTCGTTATTATCAACATTATCATCGTTATTATCGTCGTAATTATCGTTGTTAATATCGTCGTTATTATCGTCGTTAATATCGTCGTTATTATCGTCATTATCATCCTTATTATCCACGTTATTTTCGTTATATTTATCGTCGTTATTATCGTCATTATCATCGTTATTATCGTCGTCATTATCGTCATTATCATCGGTATTATCGTCGTAATTATCGTCTTTAATATCGTCGATATTATCGTAGTTATTATAGTCGTTTTATCATTGTTCTTAACGTCGTTATTATCGTCGTTATTATCGTCATTATCATCGTCATTAGCGTCGTTATTATCGTCATTATCATCGTTATTATCGTCGTCATTATCGTCATTATCATCGTTATTATCGTCGTAATTATCGTTGTTAATATCGTCGTTATTATCGTCGTTAATATCGTCGTTATTATCGACATTATCATCCTTATTATCCACGTTATTTTCGTTATATTTATCGTCGTTATTATCGTCATTATCATCGTTATTATCGTCGTCATTATCGTCATTATTATCGTTATTATCGTCGTAATTATCGTCTTTAATATCGTCGATATTATCGTAGTTATTATAGTCGTTTTATCATTGTTCTTATCGTCGTTATTATCGTCGTTATTATCGTCATTATCATCGTCATTATCGTCGTAATTATCGTCGTTAATATCGTCGTTATTATCGTCGTTATTATCGTCGTTATTAACGTCATTATCATCGTCATTATCGTCGTAATTATCGTCGTTAATATCGTCGTTAATATCGTCGATATTATAGTAGTTATTATCGTCATTTTATCGTCGTTATTATCGTTGTTATTATCGTCGTTATTATCAACATTATCATCGTTATTATCGTCGTAATTATCGTTGTTAATATCGTCGTTATTATCGTCGTTATTATCGTCATTATCATCCTTATTATCCACGTTATTCTCGTTATATTTATCGTCGTTATTATCGTCATTATCATCGTTATTATCGTCGTCATTATCGTCATTATCATCGTTATTATCGTCGTAATTATCGTCTTTAATATCGTCGATATTATCGTAGTTATTATAGTCGTTTTATCATTGTTCTTATCGTCGTTATTATCGTCGTTATTATCGTCATTATCATCGTCATTATCGTCGTAATTATCGTCGTTAATATCGTCGTTATTAACGTTGTTATTATCGTCGTTATTATCGTCATTATCATCGTCATTATCGTCGTAATTATCGTCGTTAATATCGTCGTTATTATCGTTGTTATTATCGTCGTTATTATCGTCATTATCATCGTTATTATCGTCGTTATTATCGTCGTTATTATCGTCATTATCATCGTTATTATCGTCGTAATTATCGTCGTTAATATCGTCGTTTTATCGTCGTTATTATCGTCGTTCTTTTCGTCGTTATTATCATCGTTAATATCGTCGTTATTATCGTCATTATCATCGTTATTATCGTTGTTATTATCGTCATTATCATCGTTATTATCGTCGTAAATATCGTCGTTAATATCGTCGATATTATCGTAGTTATTATCGTCGTTTTATCATTGTTATTATCGTCGTTATTATCGTCATTATCATCGTCATTATCGTCGTAATTATCGTCGTTAATATCGTCGTTAATATCGTCGATATTATAGTAGTTATTATCGTCGTTTTATCGTCGTTATTATCGTTGTTATTATCGTCGTTATTATCAACATTATCATCGTTATTATCGTCGTAATTATCGTTGTTAATATCGTCGTTATTTTCGTCGTTATTATCGTCATTATCATCCTTATTATCCACGTTATTTTCGTTATATTTATCGTCGTTATTATCGTCATTATCATCGTTATTATCGTCGTCATTATCGTCATTATCATCGTTATTATCGTCGTAATTATCGTCTTTAATATCGTCGATATTATCGTAGTTATTATCGTCGTTTTATCATTGTCATTATCGTCGTTATTATCGTCGTTATTATCGTCGTTATCATCGTCATTATCGTCGTAATTATCGTCGTTAATATCGTCGTTAATATCGTCGATATTATAGTAGTTATTATCGTCGTTTTATCATCGTTATTATCGTTGTTATTATCGTCGTTATTATCAACATTATCATCGTTATTATCGTCGTAATTATCGTCATTATCATCGTTATTAACGTCGTTAATATCGTCATTATCATCGTTATTATCGTCGTAATTATCGTCTTTAATATCGTCGATATTATCGTAGTTATTATAGTCGTTTTATCATTGTTCTTATCGTCGTTATTATCGTCATTATCATCGTCATTATCGTCGTAATTATCGTCGTTAATATCGTCGTTATTATCGTTGTTATTATCGTCGTTAATATCGTCGTTTTATCGTCGTTATTATCGTCGTTCTTTTCGTCGTTATTATCATCGTTAATATCGTCGTTATTATCGTCATTATCATCGTTATTATCGTCGTAATTATCGTCGTTAATATCGTCGATATTATCGTAGTTATTTTCGTCGTTTTATCGTCGTTATTATCGTTGTTATTATCGTCGTTATTGTCAACATTATCATCGTTATTATCGTCGTAATTATCGTTGTTAATATCGTCGTTATTATCGTCGTTAATATCGTCGTTATTATCGTCATTATCATCCTTCTTATCCACGTTATTTTCGTTATATTTATCGTCGTTATTATCGTCATTATCATCGTTATTATCGTCGTCATTATCGTCATTATCATCGTTATTATCGTCGTAATTATCGTCTTTAATATCGTCGATATTATCGTAGTTATTATAGTCGTTTTATCATTGTTCTTATCGTCGATATTATCGTCGTTATTATCGTCATTATCATCGTCATTATCGTCGTAATTATCGTCTTTAATATCGTCGATATTATCGTAGTTATTATAGTCGTTTTATCATTGTTCTTATCGTCGTTATTATCGTTGTTATTATCGTCATTATCATCGTCATTATCGTCGTAATTATCGTCGTTAATATCGTCGTTATTATCGTCGTTATTATCGTCGTTATTAACGTCATTATCATCGTCATTATCGTCGTAATTATCGTCGTAAATATCGTCGTTAATATCGTCGATATTATAGTAGTTATTATCGTCATTTTATCGTCGTTATTATCGTTGTTATTATCGTCGTTATTATCAACATTATCATCGTTATTATCGTCGTAATTATCGTTGTTAATATCGTCGTTATTATCGTCGTTAATATCGTCGTTATTATCGTCATTATCATCCTTATTATCCACGTTATTTTCGTTATATTTATCGTCGTTATTATCGTCATTATCATCGTTATTATCGTCGTCATTATCGTCATTATCATCGGTATTATCGTCGTAATTATCGTCTTTAATATCGTCGATATTATCGTAGTTATTATAGTCGTTTTATCATTGTTCTTAACGTCGTTATTATCGTCGTTATTATCGTCATTATCATCGTCATTAGCGTCGTTATTATCGTCATTATCATCGTTATTATCGTCGTCATTATCGTCATTATCATCGTTATTATCGTCGTAATTATCGTCTTTAATATCGTCGATATTATCGTAGTTATTATAGTCGTTTTATCATTGTTCTTATCGTCGTTATTATCGTCGTTATTATCGTCATTATCATCGTCATTATCGTCGTAATTATCGTCGTTAATATCGTCCTTATTATCGTTGTTATTATCGTCGTTAATATCGTCGTTTTATCGTCGTTATTATCGTCGTTCTTTTCGTCGTTATTATCATCGTTAATATCGTCGTTATTATCGTCATTATCATCGTTATTATCGTCGTAATTATCGTCGTTAATATCGTCGATATTATCGTAGTTATTATCGTCGTTATATCGTCGTTATTATCGTTGTTATTATCGTCGTTATTATCAACATTATCATCGTTATTATCGTCATTATCATCGTTATTATCGTCGTAATTATCGTCGTTAATATCGTCGTTTTATCGTCGATATTATCGTCGTTCTTTTCGTCGTTATTATCATCGTTAATATCGTCGATATTATCGTCACTATCATCGTTATTATCGTTGTTATTATCGTCATTATCATCGTTATTATCGTCGTAATTATCGACGTTAATATCGTCGATATTATAGTAGTTATTATCGTCGTTTTATCATTGTTATTATCGTCGTTATTATCGTGGTTATTATCGTCATTATCATCGTCATTATCGTCGTAATTATCGTCGTTAATATCGTCGTTATTATCGTCGTTATTATCGTCATTATCATCGTTATTATCGTCGTAAATATCGTCGTTAATATCGTCGATATTATCGTAGTTATTATCGTCGTTTTATCATTGTTATTATCGTCGTTATTATCAACATTATCATCGTTATTATCGTCGTAATTATCGTTGTTAATATCGTCGTTATTATCGTCGTTATTATCGTCATTATCATCCTTATTATCCACGTTATTTTCGTTATATTTATCGTCGTTATTATCGTCATTATCATCGATATTATCGTCGTCATTATCGTCATTATCATCGTTATTATCGTCGTAATTATCGTCTTTAATATCGTCGATATTATCGTAGTTATTATAGTCGTTTTATCATTGTTCTTATCGTCGTTATTATCGTCGTTATTATCGTCATTATCATCGTCATTATCGTCGTAATTATCGTCGTTAATATCGTCGTTATTATCGTTGTTATTATCGTCGTTATTATCGTCATTATCATCGTTATTATCGTCGTAAGTATCGTTGTTAATATCGTCGTTATTATCGTCGTTATTATCGTCATTATCATCGTTATTATCGTCGTTATTATCTTTATTATCATCGTTATTATCGTCGTAATTATCGTCGTTAATATCGTCGTTATTATCGTCGTTATTATCTTCATTATCATCGTCATTATGGTCGTAAATATCGTCGTTAATATCGTCGTTATTATCGTTGTTATTATCGTCGTTATTATCGTCATTATCATCGTTATTATCGTCGTAATTATCGTTGTTAATATCGTCGTTATTATCGTCGTTAATATCGTCGTTATTATCGTCATTATCATCCTTATTATCCACGTTATTTTCGTTATATTTATCGTCGTTATTATCGTCATTATCATCGTTATTATCGTCGTCATTATCGTCATTATCATCGTTATTATCGTCGTAATTATCGTCTTTAATATCGTCGATATTATCGTAGTTATTATAGTCGTTTTATCATTGTTCTTATCGTCGATATTATCGTCGTTATTATCGTCATTATCATCGTCATTATCGTCGTAATTATCGTCTTTAATATCGTCGATATTATCGTAGTTATTATAGTCGTTTTATCATTGTTCTTATCGTCGTTATTATCGTTGTTATTATCGTCATTATCATCGTCATTATCATCGTAATTATCGTCGTTAATATCGTCGTTATTATCGTCGTTATTATCGTCGTTATTAACGTCATTATCATCGTCATTATCGTCGTAATTATCGTCGTTAATATCGTCGTTAATATCGTCGATATTATAGTAGTTATTATCGTCATTTTATCGTCGTTATTATCGTCGTTATTATCGTCGTTATTATCGTCATTATCATCGTTATTATCGTCGTAATTATCGTCGTTAATATCGTCGTTTTATCGTCGTTATTATCGTCGTTCTTTTCGTCGTTATTATCATCGTTAATATCGTCGTTATTATCGTCATTATCATCGTTATTATCGTTGTTATTATCGTCATTATCATCGTTATTATCGTCGTAAATATCGTCGTTAATATCGTCGATATTATCGTAGTTATTATCGTCGTTTTATCATTGTTATTATCGTCGTTATTATCGTCATTATCATCGTCATTATCGTCGTAATTATCGTCGTTAATATCGTCGTTAATATCGTCGATATTATAGTAGTTATTATCGTCGTTTTATCGTCGTTATTATCGTTGTTATTATCGTCGTTATTATCAACATTATCATCGTTATTATCGTCGTAATTATCGTTGTTAATATCGTCGTTATTTTCGTCGTTATTATCGTCATTATCATCCTTATTATCCACGTTATTTTCGTTATATTTATCCTCGTTATTATCGTCATTATCATCGTTATTATCGTCGTCATTATCGTCATTATCATCGTTATTATCGTCGTAATTATCGTCTTTAATATCGTCGATATTATCGTAGTTATTATAGTCGTTTTATCATTGTTCTTATCGTCGATATTATCGTCGTTATTATCGTCATTATCATCGTCATTATCGTCGTAATTATCGTCGTTAATATCGTCGTTATTATCGTTGTTATTATCGTCGTTATTATCGTCATTATCATCGTCATTATCGTCGTAATTATCGTCGTTAATATCGTCGTTATTATCGTTGTTATTATCGTCGTTATTATCGTCGTTATTATCGTCATTATCATCGTCATTATCGTCGTAATTATCGTCGTTAATATCGTCGTTATTATCGTCGTTATTATCGTCATTATCATCGTTATTATCGTCGTAAATATCGTCGTTAATATCGTCGATATTATCGTAGTTATTATCGTCGTTTTATCATTGTTCTTAACGTCGTTATTATCGTCGTTATTATCGTCATTATCATCGTCATTAGCGTCGTTATTATCGTCATTATTATCGTTATTATCGTCGTCATTATCGTCATTATCATCGTTATTATCGTCGTAATTATCGTCTTTAATATCGTCGATATTATCGTAGTTATTATAGCCGTTTTATCATTGTTCTTATCGTCGTTATTATCGTCGTTATTATCGTCATTATCATCGTCATTATCGTCGTAATTATCGTCGTTAATATCGTCGTTATTATCGTTGTTATTATCGTCGTTAATATCGTCGTTTTATCGTCGTTATTATCGTCATTATTATCGTCATAATTATCGTCGTTTTTATCGTCGTTATTATCGCCGTATTATCGTCGTTATTATCGTTATTATCGTCGTAAATATCGTCGTTAATATCGTCGATATTATCGTTGTTATTATCGTCGTTATTATCGTTGTTATTATCGTCGTTATTATCGTCATTATCATCGTCATTATCGTCGTAATTATCGTCGTTAATATCGTCGTTATTATCGTTGTTATTATCGTCGTTATTATCGTCATTATCATCGTCATTATCGTCGTAATTATCGTCGTTAATATCGTCGTTATTATCGTTGTTATTATCGTCGTTATTATCGTCATTATCATCGTTATTATCGTCGTTATTATCGTCGTTATTATCGTCATTATCATCGTTATTATCGTCGTAATTATCGTCGTTAATATCGTCGTTTTATCGTCGTTATTATCGTCGTTCTTTTCGTCGTTATTATCATCGTTAATATCGTCGTTATTATCGTCATTATCATCGTTATTATCGTTGTTTTTGTCGTCATTATCATCGTTATTATCGTCGTTATTATCGACGTTAATATCGTCGATATTATCGTAGTTATTATCGTCGTTTTATCATTGTCATTATCGTCGTTATTATCGTCGTTATTATCGTCGTTATCATCGTCATTATCGTCGTAATTATCGTCGTTAATATCGTCGTTAATATCGTCGATATTATAGTAGTTATTATCGTCGTTTTATCATCGTTATTATCGTTGTTATTATCGTCGTTATTATCAACATTATCATCGTTATTATCGTCGTAATTATCGTCATTATCATCGTTATTATCGTCGTAATTATCGTCTTTAATATCGTCGATATTATCGTAGTTATTATAGTCGTTTTATCATTGTTCTTATCGTCGTTATTATCGTCGTTATTATCGTCATTATCATCGTCATTATCGTCTTAATTATCGTCGTTAATATCGTCGTTATTATCGTTGTTATTATCGTCGTTAATATCGTCGTTTTATCGTCGTTATTATCGTCATTATCATCGTTATTATCGTCGTAATTATCGTCGTTAAGATCGTCGTTTTATCGTCGATATTATAGTAGTTATTATCGTCGTTTTATCGTCGTTATTATCGTTGTTATTATCGTCGTTATTATCAACATTATCATCGTTATTATCGTCGTTAATATCGTCGTTAATATCGTCGTTATTATCGTCGATATTATCGTCATTATCATCGTTATTATCGTCGTAAATATCGTCTTTAATATCGTCGATATTATCGTAGTTATTATCGTCGTTTTATCATTGTTATTATCGTCGTTATTATCGTCATTATCATCGTCATTATCGTCGTAATTATCGTCGTTAATATCGTCCTTAATATCGTCGATATTATAGTAGTTATTATCGTCGTTTTATCGTCGTTATTATCGTTGTTATTATCGTCGTTATTATCAACATTATCATCGTTATTATCGTCGTAATTATCGTCGTTAATATCGTCGTTTTATCGTCGATATTATCGTCGTTCTTTTCGTCGTTATTAACATCGTTAATATCGTCGTTATTATCGTCATTATCATCCTTATTATCGTCGTAATTATCGTCGTTAATATCGTCGTTTTATCGTCGATATTATCGTCGTTCTTTTCGTCGTTATTATCATCGTTAATATCGTCGTTATTTTCGTCATTATCATCGTTATTATCGTTGTTATTATCGTCATTATCATCGTTATTATCGTCGTAATTATCGACGTTAATATTTTCGATATTATCGTAGTTATTATCGTCGTTTTATCATTGTTATTATCGTCGTTATTATCGTCGTTATTATCGTCATTATCATCGTCATTATCGTCGTAATTATCGTCGTTAATATCGTCGTTTTATCGTCGATATTATAGTAGTTATTATCGTCGTTTTATCGTCGTTATTATCGTTGTTATTATCGTCGTTATTATCAACATTATCATCGTTATTATCGTCGTTAATATCGTCGTTAATATCGTCGTTATTATCGTCGTTATTATCGTCATTATCATCGTTATTATCGTCGTAAATATCGTCGTTAATATCGTCGATATTATCGTAGTTATTATCGTCGTTTTATCATTGTTGTTATCGTCGTTATTATCGTCATTATCATCGTCATTATCGTCGTAATTATCGTCGTTAATATCGTCGTTAATATCGTCGATATTATAGTAGTTATTATCGTCGTTTTATCGTCGTTATTATCGTTGTTATTATCGTCGTTATTATCAACATTATCATCGTTATTATCGTCGTTATTATCGTCATTATCATCGTCATTATCGTCGTAATTATCGTCGTTAATATCGTCGTTATTATCGTTGTTATTATCGTCGTTATTATCGTCATTATCATCGTTATTATCGTCGTAAGTATCGTTGTTAATATCGTCGTTATTATCGTCGTTATTATCGTCATTATCATCGTTATTATCGTCGTTATTATCTTTATTATCATCGTTATTATCGTCGTAATTATCGTCGTTAATATCGTCGTTATTATCGTTGTTATTATCGTCGTTATTATCGTCATTATCATCGTTATTATCGTCGTAATTATCGTTGTTAATATCGTCGTTATTATCGTCGTTAATATCGTCGTTATTATCGTCATTATCATCCTTATTATCCACGTTATTTTCGTTATATTTATCGTCGTTATTATCGTCATTATCATCGTTATTATCGTCGTCATTATCGTCATTATCATCGTTATTATCGTCGTAATTATCGTCTTTAATATCGTCGATATTATCGTAGTTATTATAGTCGTTTTATCATTGTTCTTAACGTCGTTATTATCGTCGTTATTATCGTCATTATCATCGTCATTAGCGTCGTTATTATCGTCATTATTATCGTTATTATCGTCGTCATTATCGTCATTATCATCGTTAATATCGTCGATATTATCGTTGTTATTATCGTCGTTATTATCGTTGTTATTATCGTCGTTATTATCGTCATTATCATCGTCATTATCGTCGTAATTATCGTCGTTAATATCGTCGTTATTATCGTTGTTATTATCGTCGTTATTATCGTCATTATCATCGTTATTATCGTCGTTATTATCGTCGTTATTATCGTCATTATCATCGTTATTATCGTCGTAATTATCGTCGTTAATATCGTCGTTTTATCGTCGTTATTATCGTCGTTCTTTTCGTCGTTATTATCATCGTTAATATCGTCGTTATTATCGTCATTATCATCGTTATTATCGTTGTTATTATCGTCATTATCATCGTTATTATCGTCGTAATTATCGACGTTAATATCGTCGATATTATCGTAGTTATTATCGTCGTTTTATCATTGTCATTATCGTCGTTATTATCGTCGTTATTATCGTCGTTATCATCGTCATTATCGTCGTAATTATCGTCGTTAATATCGTCGTTAATATCGTCGATATTATAGTAGTTATTATCGTCGTTTTATCATCGTTATTATCGTTGTTATTATCGTCGTTATTATCAACATTATCATCGTTATTATCGTCGTAATTATCGTCATTATCATCGTTATTATCGTCGTAATTATCGTCTTTAATATCGTCGATATTATCGTAGTTATTATAGTCGTTTTATCATTGTTCTTATCGTCGTTATTATCGTCGTTATTATCGTCATTATCATCGTCATTATCGTCTTAATTATCGTCGTTAATATCGTCGTTATTATCGTTGTTATTATCGTCGTTAATATCGTCGTTTTATCGTCGTTATTATCGTCATTATCATCGTTATTATCGTCGTAATTATCGTCGTTAAGATCGTCGTTTTATCGTCGTTATTATCGTCGTTCTTTTCGTCGTTATTATCATCGTTAATATCGTCGTTATTATCGTCATTATCATCGTTATTATCGTTGTTATTATCGTCATTATCATCGTTATTATCGTCGTAATTATCGACGTTAATATCGTCGATATTATCGTAGTTATTATCGTCGTTTTATCATTGTCATTATCGTCGTTATTATCGTCGTTATTATCGTCGTTATCATCGTCATTATCGTCGTAATTATCGTCGTTAATATCGTCGTTAATATCGTCGATATTATAGTAGTTATTATCGTCGTTTTATCATCGTTATTATCGTTGTTATTATCGTCGTTATTATCAACATTATCATCGTTATTATCGTCGTAATTATCGTCATTATCATCGTTATTATCGTCGTAATTATCGTCTTTAATATCGTCGATATTATCGTAGTTATTATAGTCGTTTTATCATTGTTCTTATCGTCGTTATTATCGTCGTTATTATCGTCATTATCATCGTCATTATCGTCTTAATTATCGTCGTTAATATCGTCGTTATTATCGTTGTTATTATCGTCGTTAATATCGTCGTTTTATCGTCGTTATTATCGTCATTATCATCGTTATTATCGTCGTAATTATCGTCGTTAAGATCGTCGTTTTATCGTCGATATTATAGTAGTTATTATCGTCGTTTTATCGTCGTTATTATCGTTGTTATTATCGTCGTTATTATCAACATTATCATCGTTATTATCGTCGTTAATATCGTCGTTAATATCGTCGTTATTATCGTCGTTATTATCGTCATTATCATCGTTATTATCGTCGTAAATATCGTCTTTAATATCGTCGATATTATCGTAGTTATTATCGTCGTTTTATCATTGTTATTATCGTCGTTATTATCGTCATTATCATCGTCATTATCGTCGTAATTATCGTCGTTAATATCGTCCTTAATATCGTCGATATTATAGTAGTTATTATCGTCGTTTTATCGTCGTTATTATCGTTGTTATTATCGTCGTTATTATCAACATTATCATCGTTATTATCGTCGTAATTATCGTTGTTAATATCGTCGATATTATCGTAGTTATTATCGTCGTTTTATCATTGTTATTATCGTCGTTATTATCGTCATTATCATCGTCATTATCGTCGTAATTATCGTCGTTAATATCGTCGTTAATATCGTCGATATTATAGTAGTTATTATCGTCGTTTTATCGTCGTTATTATCGTTGTTATTATCGTCGTTATTATCAACAGTATCATCGTTATTATCGTCGTAATTATCGTTGTTAATATCGTCGTTATTATCGTTGTTATTATCGTCGTTATTATCGTCATTATCATCGTTATTATCGTCGTAATTATCGTTGTTAATATCGTCGTTATTATCGTCGTTAATATCGTCGTTATTATCGTCATTATCATCCTTATTATCCACGTTATTTTCGTTATATTTATCGTCGTTATTATCGTCATTATCATCGTTATTATCGTCGTCATTATCGTCATTATCATCGTTATTATCGTCGTAATTATCGTCTTTAATATCGTCGATATTATCGTAGTTATTATAGTCGTTTTATCATTGTTCTTATCGTCGTTATTATCGTCGTTATTATCGTCATTATCATCGTCATTATCGTCGTAATTATCGTCGTAAATATCGGCGTTATTATCGTTGTTATTATCGTCGTTATTATCGTCATTATCATCGTTATTATCGTCGTAAGTATCGTTGTTAATATCGTCGTTATTATCGTCGTTATTATTGTCGTTATTATCGCCGTTTTATCGTCGTTATTATCGTCGTTATTATCGTCGTTATTATCGTCATTATCATCGTTATTATCGTCGTAATTATCGTCGTTAATATCGTCGTTTTATCGTCGTTATTATCGTTGTTATTATCGTCGTTATTATCAACATTATCATCGTTATTATCGTCGTTAATATCGTCGTTAATATCGTCGTTATTATCGTCGTTATTATCGTCATTATCATCGTTATTATCGTCGTAAATATCGTCGTTAATATCGTCGATATTATCGTAGTTATTATCGTCGTTTTATCATTGTTATTATCGTCGTTATTATCGTCATTATCATCGTCATTATCGTCGTAATTATCGTCGTTAATATCGTCGATATTATAGTAGTTATTATCGTCGTTTTATCGTCGTTATTATCGTTGTTATTATCGTCGTTATTATCAACATTATCATCGTTATTATCGTCGTAATTATCGTTGTTAATATCGTCGATATTATCGTAGTTATTATCGTCGTTTTATCATTGTTATTATCGTCGTTATTATCGTCATTATCATCGTCATTATCGTCGTAATTATCGTCGTTAATATCGTCGTTAATATCGTCGATATTATCGTCTTTTTATCGTCGTTTTATCGTCGTTATTATCGTTGTTATCATCGTCGTTATTATCAACATTATCACCGTTATTATCGTCGTAATTATCGTTGTTACTATCGTCGTTATTATCGTCGTTATTATCGTCATTATCATCCTTATTATCCACGTTATTTTCGTTATATTTATCGTCGTTATTATCGTCATTATCATCGTTATTATCGTCGTCATTATCGTCATTATCATCGTTATTATCGTCTTTAATATCGTCGATATTATCGTAGTTATTATAGTCGTTTTATCATTGTTCTTATCGTCGTTATTATCGTCGTTATTATCGTCATTATCATCGTCATTATCGTCGTTAATATCGTCGTTATTATCGTCGTTATTATCGTCGTTATTATCGTCATTATCATCGTCATTATCGTCGTAATTATCGTCGTTAATATCGTCGTTAATATCGTCGATATTATAATAGTTATTATCGTCATTTTATCGTCGTTATTATCGTTGTTATTATCGTCGTTATTATCAACATTATCATCGTTATTATCGTCGTAATTATCGTTGTTAATATCGTCGATATTAACGTCGTTAATATCGTCGTTATTATCGTCATTATCATCCTTATTACCCACGTTATTTTCGTTATATTTATCGTCGTTATTATCGTCATTATCATCGTTATTATCGTCGTCATTATCGTCATTATCATCGTTATTATCGTCGTTAATATCGTCGTTAATATCGTCGTTATTATCGTCGTTTTTATCGTCATTATCATCGTTATTATCGTCGTCATTATCGTCGTAATTATCGTCGTTAATATCGTCGTTAATATCGTCGATATTATAGTAGTTATTATCGTCATTTTATCGTCGTTATTATCGTTGTTATTATCGTCGTTATTATCAACATTATCATCGATATTATCGTCGTAATTATCGTTGTTAATATCGTCGATATTATCGTCGTTAATATCGTCGTTATTATCGTCATTATCATCCTTATTATCCACGTTATTTTCGTTATATTTATCGTCGTTATTATCGTCATTATCATCGTTATTATCGTCGTCATTATCGTCATTATCATCGTTATTATCGTCGTTAATATCGTCGTTAATATCGTCGTTATTATCGTCGTTATTATCGTCATTATCATCGTTATTATCGTCGTAAATATCGTCGTTAATATCGTCGATATTATCGTAGTTATTATCGTCATTATCATCGTCATTATCGTCGTAATTATCGTCGTTAATATCGTCGTTATTATCGTTGTTATTATCGTCGTTATTATCGTCATTATCATCGTCATTATCGTCGTAATTATCATCGTTAATATCGTCGTTATTATCGTTGTTATTATCGTTGTTATTATCGTCATTATCATCGTTATTATCGTTGTTATTATCGTCGTTATTATCGTCATTATCATCGTTATTATCGTCGTAATTATCGTCGTTAATATCGTCGTTATTATCGTCGTTAATATCGTCGTTATTATCGTCATTATCATCCTTATTATCCACGTTATTTTCGTTATATTTATCGTCGTTATTATCGTCATTATCATCGTTATTATCGTCATCATTATCGTCATTATCATCGTTATTATCGTCGTAATTATCGTCTTTAATATCGTCGATATTATCGTAGTTATTATAGTCGTTTTATCATTGTTCTTATCGTCGTTATTATCGTCGTTATTATCGTCATTATCATCGTCATAATCGTCGTTATTATCGTCATTATCATCGTTATTATCGTCGTCATTATCGTCATTATCATCGTTATTATCGTCGTAATTATCGTCTTTAATATCGTCGATATTATCGTAGTTATTATAGTCGTTTTATCATTGTTCTTATCGTCGTTATTATCGTCGTTATTATCGTCATTATCATCGTCATTATCGTCGTAATTATCGTCGTTAATATCGTCGTTATTATCGTTGTTATTATCGTCGTTATTATCGTCATTATCATCGTTATTATCGTCGTAAGTACCGTTGTTAATATCGTCGTTATTATCGTCGTTATTATCGTCGTTATTATCGTCATTATCATCGTTAATATCGTCGTAATTATCGTCGTTAATATCGTCGTTTTATCGTCGATATTATCGTCGTTCTTTTCGTCGTTATTATCATCGTTAATATCGTCGACATTATCGTCATTATCATCGTTATTATCGTTGTTATTATCGTCATTATCATCGTTATTATCGTCGTAATTATCGACGTTAATATCATCGTCATTATCGTCGTAATTATCGTCGTTAATATCGTCGTTATTATCGTTGTTATTATCGTCGTTATTATCGTCATTATCATCGTCATTATCGTCGTAATTATCGTCGTTAATATCGTCGTTAATATCGTCGATATTATAGTAGTTATTATCGTCGTTTTATCGTCGTTATTATCGTTGTTATTATCGTCGTTATTATCAACATTATCATCGTTATTATCGTCGTAATTATCGTTGTTAATATCGTCGATATTATCGTAGTTATTATCGTCGTTTTATCATTGTTATTATCGTCGTTATTATCGTCATTATCATCGTCATTATCGTCGTAATTATCGTCGTTAATATCGTCGTTAATATCGTCGATATTATAGTAGTTATTATCGTCGTTTTATCGTCGTTATTATCGTTGTTATTATCGTCGTTATTATCAACATTATCATCTTTATTATCGTCGTAATTATCGTTGTTACTATCGTCGTTATTATCGTCGTTATTATCGTCATTATCATCCTTATTATCCACGTTATTTTCGTTATATTTATCGTCGTTATTATCGTCATTATCATCGTTATTATCGTCGTCATTATCGTCATTATCATCGTTATTATCGTCGTAATTATCGTCTTTAATATCGTCGATATTATCGTAGTTATTATAGTTGTTTTATCATTGTTCTTATCGTCGTTATTATCGTCGTTATTATCGTCATTATCATCGTCATTATCGTCGTAATTATCGTCGTTAATATCGTCGTTATTATCGTCGTTATTATCGTCGTTATTATCGTCATTATCATCGTCATTATCGTCAGTAATTATCGTCGTTAATATCGTCGTTAATATCGTCGATATTATAGTAGTTATTATCGTCATTTTATCGTCGTTATTATCGTTGTTATTATCGTCGTTATTATCAACATTATCATCGTTATTATCGTCGTAATTATCGTTTTTAATATCGTCGTTATTATCGTCATTATCATCCTTATTATCCACGTTATTTTCGTTATATTTATCCTCGTTATTATCGTCATTATCATCGTTATTATCGTCGTCATTATCGTCATTATCATCGTTATTATCGTCGTAATTATCGTCTTAAATATCGTCGATATTATCGTAGTTATTATAGTCGTTTTATCATTGTTCTTATCGTCGTTATTATCGTCGTTATTATCGTCATTATCATCGTTATTATCGTCGTAATTATCGTCGTTAATATCGTCGTTTTATCGTCGATATTATCGTCGTTCTTTTCGTCGTTATTATCACCGTTAATATCGTCGATATTATCGTCATTATCATCGTTATTATCGTTGTTATTATCGTCATTATCATCGTTATTATCGTCGTAATTATCGACGTTAATATCGTCGATATTATCGTAGTTATTATCGTCGTTTTATCATTGTTATTATCGTCGTTATTATCGTCGTTATTATCGTCATTATCATCGTCATTATCGTCGTAATTATCGTCGTTAATATCGTCGTTTTATCGTCGATATTATAGTAGTTATTATCGTCGTTTTATCGTCGTTATTATCGTTGTTATTATCGTCGTTATTATCAACATTATCATCGTTATTATCGTCGTTAATATCGTCGTTAATATCGTCGTTATTATCGTCGTTATTATCGTCATTATCATCGTTATTATCGTCGTAATTATCGTCGTTAATATCGTCGTTTTATCGTCGATATTATCGTCGTTCTTTTCGTCGTTATTATCATCGTTAATATCGTCGATATTATCGTCATTATCATCGTTATTATCGTTGTTATTATCGTCATTATCATTGTTATTATCGTCGTAATTATCGACGTTAATATCGTCGATATTATCGTAGTTATTATCGTCGTTTTATCATTGTTATTATCGTCGTTATTATCGTCGTTATTATCGTCATTATCATCGTCATTATCGTCGTAATTATCGTCGTTAATATCGTCGTTTTATCGTCGATATTATAGTAGTTATTATCGTCGTTTTATCGTCGTTATTATCGTTGTTATTATCGTCGTTATTATCAACATTATCATCGTTATTATCGTCGTTAATATCGTCGTTAATATCGTCGTTATTATCGTCGTTATTATCGTCATTATAATCGTTATTATCGTCGTAAATATCGTCGTTAATATCGTCGATATTATCGTAGTTATTATCGTCGTTTTATCATTGTTATTATCGTCGTTATTATCGTCATTATCATCGTCATTATCGTCGTAATTATCGTCGTTAATATCGTCGTTAATATCGTCGATATTATAGTAGTTATTATCGTCGTTTTATCGTCGTTATTATCGTTGTTATTATCGTCGTTATTATCAACATTATCATCGTTATTATCGTCGTAATTATCGTTGTTAATATCGTCGTTATTATCGTCGTTATTATCGTCATTATCATCCTTATTATCCACGTTATTTTCGTTATATTTATCGTCGTTATCATCGTCATTATCATCGTTATTATCGTCGTCATTATCGTCATTATCATCGTTATTATCGTCGTAATTATCGTCTTTAATATCGTCGATATTATCGTAGTTATTATAGTCGTTTTATCATTGTTCTTATCGTCGTTATTATCGTCGTTATTATCGTCATTATCATCGTCATTATCGTCGTAATTATCGTCGTTAATATCCTCGTTATTTTCGTTGTTATTATCGTCGTTATTATCGTCATTATCATCGTTATTATCGTCGTAAGTACCGTTGTTAATATCGTCGTTATTATCGTCGTTATTATCGTCATTATCATCGTTATTATCGTCGTAATTATCGTCGTTAATATCGTCGTTTTATCGTCGATATTATCGTCGTTCTTTTCGTCGTTATTATCATCGTTAATATCGTCGTTAATATCGTCGTTAATATCGTCGTTATTATCGTCGTCATTATCGTCATTATCATCGTTATTATCGTCGTAATTATCGTCTTTAATATCGTCGATATTATCGTAGTTATTATAGTCGTTTTATCATTGTTCTTATCGTCGTTATTATCGTCGTTATTATTGTCATTATCATCGTCATTATCGTTTTATTATCGTCATTATCATCGTTATTATCGTCGTCATTATCGTCATTATCATCGTTATTATCGTCGTAATTATCGTCTTTAATATCGTCGATATTATCGTAGTTATTATAGTCGTTTTATCATTGTTCTTATCGTCGTTATTATCGTCATTATCATCGTCATTATCGTCGTAATTATCGTCGTTAATATCGTCGTTAATATCGTCGATATTATAGTAGTTATTATCGTCATTTTATCGTCGTTATTATCGTTGTTATTATCGTCGTTATTATCAACATTATCATCGTTATTATCGTCGTAATTATCGTTGTTAATATCGTCGATATTATCGTCGTTAATATCGTCGTTATTATCGTCATTATCATCCTTATTACCCACGTTATTTTCGTTATATTTATCGTCGTTATTATCGTCATTATCATCGTTATTATCGTCGTCATTATCGTCATTATCATCGTTATTATCGTCGTTAATATCGTCGTTAATATCGTCGTTATTATCGTCGTTTTTATCGTCATTATCATCGTTATTATCGTCGTCATTATCGTCGTAATTATCGTCGTTAATATCGTCGTTAATATCGTCGATATTATAGTAGTTATTATCGTCATTTTATCGTCGTTATTATCGTTGTTATTATCGTCGTTATTATCAACATTATCATCGATATTATCGTCGTAATTATCGTTGTTAATATCGTCGATATTATCGTCGTTAATATCGTCGTTATTATCGTCATTATCATCCTTATTATCCACGTTATTTTCGTTATATTTATCGTCGTTATTATCGTCATTTTCATCGTTATTATCGTCGTCATTATCGTCATTATCATCGTTATTATCGTCGTTAATATCGTCGTTAATATCGTCGTTATTATCGTCGTTATTATCGTCATTATCATCGTTATTATCGTCGTAAATATCGTCGTTAATATCGTCGATATTATCGTAGTTATTATCGTCATTATCATCGTCATTATCGTCGTAATTATCGTCGTTAATATCGTCGTTATTATCGTTGTTATTATCGTCGTTATTATCGTCATTATCATCGTCATTATCGTCGTAATTATCATCGTTAATATCGTCGTTATTATCGTTGTTATTATCGTTGTTATTATCGTCATTATCATCGTTATTATCGTTGTTATTATCGTCGTTATTATCGTCATTATCATCGTTATTATCGTCGTAATTATCGTCGTTAATATCGTCGTTATTATCGTCGTTAATATCGTCGTTATTATCGTCATTATCATCCTTATTATCCACGTTATTTTCGTTATATTTATCGTCGTTATTATCGTCATTATCATCGTTATTATCGTCATCATTATCGTCATTATCATCGTTATTATCGTCGTAATTATCGTCTTTAATATCGTCGATATTATCGTAGTTATTATAGTCGTTTTATCATTGTTCTTATCGTCGTTATTATCGTCGTTATTATCGTCATTATCATCGTCATTATCGTCGTTATTATCGTCATTATCATCGTTATTATCGTCATAATTATCGTCATTATCATCGTTATTATCGTCGTAATTATCGTCTTTAATATCGTCGATATTATCGTAGTTATTATAGTCGTTTTATCATTGTTCTTATCGTCATTATTATCGTCGTTATTATCGTCATTATCATCGTCATTATCGTCGTAATTATCGTCGTTAATATCGTCGTTATTATCGTTGTTATTATCGTCGTTATTATCGTCATTATCATCGTTATTATCGTCGTAAGTACCGTTGTTAATATCGTCGTTATTATCGTCGTTATTATCGTCGTTATTATCGTCATTATCATCGTCATTATCGTCGTAATTATCGTCGTTAATATCGTCGTTATTATCGTTGTTATTATCGTCGTTATTATCGTCATTATCATCGTCATTATCGTCGTAATTATCGTCGTTAATATCGTCGTTATTATCGTTGTTATTATCGTCGTTATTATCGTCATTATCATCGTTATTATCGTCGTAATTATCGTCTTTAATATCGTCGATATTATCGTAGTTATTATAGTCGTTTTATCATTGTTCTTATCGTCGTTATTATCGTCGTTATTATCGTCATTATCATCGTCATTATCGTCGTTATTATCGTCGTCATTATCGTCATTATCATCGTTATTATCGTCGTAATTATCGTCTTTAATATCGTCGATATTATCGTAGTTATTATAGTCGTTTTATCATTGTTCTTATCGTCGTTATTATCGTCGTTATTATCGTCATTATCATCGTCATTATCGTCGTAATTATCGTCGTTAATATCGTCGTTATTATCGTTGTTATTATCGTCGTTATTATCGTCATTATCATCGTCATTATCGTCGTAATTATCGTCGTTAATATCGTCGTTATTATCGTTGTTATTATCGTCGTTATTATCGTCATTATCATCGTCATTATCGTCGTAATTATCGTCGTTAATATCGTCGTTATTATCGTTGTTATTATCGTCGTTATTATCGTCATTATCATCGTTATTATCGTCGTAATTATCGACGTTAATATCGTCGATATTATCGTAGTTATTATCGTTGTTTTATCATTGTTGTTATCGTCGTTATTATCGTCGTTATTATCGTCGTTATCATCGTCATTATCGTCGTAATTATCGTCGTTAATATCGTCGTTAATATCGTCGATATTATAGTAGTTATTATCGTCGTTTTATCGTCGTTATTATCGTTGTTATTATCGTCGTTATTATCAACATTATCATCGTTATTATCGTCGTAATTATCGTTGTTATATCGTCGTTATTATCGTCGTTAATATCGTCGTTATTATCGTCATTATCATCCTTATTATCCACGTTATTTTCGTTATATTTATCGTCGTTATTATCGTCATTATCATCGTTATTATCGTCGTCATTATCGTCATTATCATCGTTATTATCGTCGTAATTATCGTCTTTAATATCGTCGATATTATCGTAGTTATTATAGTCGTTTTATCATTGTTCTTATCGTCGTTATTATCGTCGTTATTATCGTCATTATCATCGTCATTATCGTCGTTATTATCGTCATTATCATCGTTATTATCGTCGTCATTGTCGTCATTATCATCGTTATTATCGTCGTAATTATCGTCTTTAATATCGTCGATATTATCGTAGTTATTATAGTCGTTTTATCATTGTTCTTATCGTCGTTATTATCGTCATTATCATCGTCATTATCGTCGTAATTATCGTCGTTAATATCGTCGTTATTATCGTTGTTATTATCGTCGTTATTATCGTCATTATCATCGTTATTATCGTCGTAAGTACCGTTGTTAATATCGTCGTTATTATCGTCGTTATTATCGTCGTTATTATCGTCATTATCATCGTTATTATCGTCGTAATTATCGTCGTTAATATCGTCGTTTTATCGTCGATATTATCGTCGTTCTTTTCGTCGTTATTATCATCGTTAATATCGTCGATATTATCGTCATTATCATCGTTATTATCGTCGTCATTATCGTCATTATCATCGTTATTATCGTCGTAATTATCGTCTTTAATATCGTCGATATTATCGTAGTTATTATAGTCGTTTTATCATTGTTCTTATTGTCGTTATTATCGTCGTTATTATCGTCATTATCATCGTCATTATCGTCGTTATTATCGTCATTATCATCGTTATTATCGTCGTCATTATCGTCATTATCATCGTTATTATCGTCGTAATTATCGTCTTTAATATCGTCGATATTATCGTAGTTATTATAGTCGTTTTATCATTGTTCTTATCGTCGTTATTATCGTCGTTATTATCGTCATTATCATCGTCATTATCGTCGTAATTATCGTCGTTAATATCGTCGTTATTATCGTTGTTATTATCGTCGTTATTATCGTCATTATCATCGTTATTATCGTCGTAAGTACCGTTGTTAATATCGTCGTTATTATCGTCGTTATTATCGTCGTTATTATCGTCATTATCATCGTTAATATCGTCGTAATTATCGTCGTTAATATCGTCGTTTTATCGTCGATATTATCGTCGTTCTTTTCGTCGTTATTATCATCGTTAATATCGTCGACATTATCGTCATTATCATCGTTATTATCGTTGTTATTATCGTCATTATCATCGTTATTATCGTCGTAATTATCGACGTTAATATCATCGTCATTATCGTCGTAATTATCGTCGTTAATATCGTCGTTATTATCGTTGTTATTATCGTCGTTATTATCGTCATTATCATCGTCATTATCGTCGTAATTATCGTCGTTAATATCGTCGTTAATATCGTCGATATTATAGTAGTTATTATCGTCGTTTTATCGTCGTTATTATCGTTGTTATTATCGTCGTTATTATCAACATTATCATCGTTATTATCGTCGTAATTATCGTTGTTAATATCGTCGATATTATCGTAGTTATTATCGTCGTTTTATCATTGTTATTATCGTCGTTATTATCGTCATTATCATCGTCATTATCGCCGTAATTATCGTCGTTAATATCGTCGTTAATATCGTCGATATTATAGTAGTTATTATCGTCGTTTTATCGTCGTTATTATCGTTGTTATTATCGTCGTTATTATCAACATTATCATCTTTATTATCGTCGTAATTATCGTTGTTACTATCGTCGTTATTATCGTCGTTATTATCGTCATTATCATCCTTATTATCCACGTTATTTTCGTTATATTTATCGTCGTTATTATCGTCATTATCATCGTTATTATCGTCGTCATTATCGTCATTATCATCGTTATTATCGTCGTAATTATCGTCTTTAATATCGTCGATATTATCGTAGTTATTATAGTTGTTTTATCATTGTTCTTATCGTCGTTATTATCGTCGTTATTATCGTCATTATCATCGTCATTATCGTCGTAATTATCGTCGTTAATATCGTCGTTATTATCGTCGTTATTATCGTCGTTATTATCGTCATTATCCTCGTCATTATCGTCAGTAATTATCGTCGTTAATATCGTCGTTAATATCGTCGATATTATAGTAGTTATTATCGTCATTTTATCGTCGTTATTATCGTTGTTATTATCGTCGTTATTATCAACATTATCATCGTTATTATCGTCGTAATTATCGTTTTTAATATCGTCGTTATTATCGTCATTATCATCCTTATTATCCACGTTATTTTCGTTATATTTATCCTCGTTATTATCGTCATTATCATCGTTATTATCGTCGTCATTATCGTCATTATCATCGTTATTATCGTCGTAATTATCGTCTTTAATATCGTCGATATTATCGTAGTTATTATAGTCGTTTTATCATTGTTCTTATCGTCGTTATTATCGTCGTTATTATCGTCATTATCATCGTTATTATCGTCGTAATTATCGTCGTTAATATCGTCGTTTTATCGTCGATATTATCGTCGTTCTTTTCGTCGTTATTATCACCGTTAATATCGTCGATATTATCGTCATTATCATCGTTATTATCGTTGTTATTATCGTCATTATCATCGTTATTATCGTCGTAATTATCGACGTTAATATCGTCGATATTATCGTAGTTATTATCGTCGTTTTATCATTGTTATTATCGTCGTTATTATCGTCGTTATTATCGTCATTATCATCGTCATTATCGTCGTAATTATCGTCGTTAATATCGTCGTTTTATCGTCGATATTATAGTAGTTATTATCGTCGTTTTATCGTCGTTATTATCGTTGTTATTATCGTCGTTATTATCAACATTATCATCGTTATTATCGTCGTTAATATCGTCGTTAATATCGTCGTTATTATCGTCGTTATTATCGTCATTATCATCGTTATTATCGTCGTAATTATCGTCGTTAATATCGTCGTTTTATCGTCGATATTATCGTCGTTCTTTTCGTCGTTATTATCATCGTTAATATCGTCGATATTATCGTCATTATCATCGTTATTATCGTTGTTATTATCGTCATTATCATCGTTATTATCGTCGTAATTATCGACGTTAATATCGTCGATATTATCGTAGTTATTATCGTCGTTTTATCATTGTTATTATCGTCGTTATTATCGTCGTTATTATCGTCATTATCATCGTCATTATCGTCGTAATTATCGTCGTTAATATCGTCGTTTTATCGTCGATATTATAGTAGTTATTATCGTCGTTTTATCGTCGTTATTATCGTTGTTATTATCGTCGTTATAATCAACATTATCATCGTTATTATTGTCGTTAATATCGTCGTTAATATCGTCGTTATTATCGTCGTTATTATCGTCATTATAATCGTTATTATCGTCGTAAATATCGTCGTTAATATCGTCGATATTATCGTAGTTATTATCGTCGTTTTATCATTGTTATTATCGTCGTTATTATCGTCATTATCATCGTCATTATCGTCGTAATTATCGTCGTTAATATCGTCGTTAATATCGTCGATATTATAGTAGTTATTATCGTCGTTTTATCGTCGTTATTATCGTTGTTATTATCGTCGTTATTATCAACATTATCATCGTTATTATCGTCGTAATTATCGTTGTTAATATCGTCGTTATTATCGTCGTTATTATCGTCATTATCATCCTTATTATCCACGTTATTTTCGTTATATTTATCGTCGTTACCATCGTCATTATCATCGTTATTATCGTCGTCATTATCGTCATTATCATCGTTATTATCGTCGTAATTATCGTCTTTAATATCGTCGATATTATCGTAGTTATTATAGTCGTTTTATCATTGTTCTTATCGTCGTTATTATCGTCGTTATTATCGTCATTATCATCGTCATTATCGTCGTAATTATCGTCGTTAATATCCTCGTTATTTTCGTTGTTATTATCGTCGTTATTATCGTCATTATCATCGTTATTATCGTCGTAAGTACCGTTGTTAATATCGTCGTTATTATCGTCGTTATTATCGTCATTATCATCGTTATTATCGTCGTAATTATCGTCGTTAATATCGTCGTTTTATCGTCGATATTATCGTCGTTCTTTTCGTCGTTATTATCATCGTTAATATCGTCGTTAATATCGTCGTTAATATCGTCGTTATTATCGTCGTCATTATCGTCATTATCATCGTTATTATCGTCGTAATTATCGTCTTTAATATCGTCGATATTATCGTAGTTATTATAGTCGTTTTATCATTGTTCTTATCGTCGTTATTATCGTCGTTATTATTGTCATTATCATCGTCATTATCGTTTTATTATCGTCATTATCATCGTTATTATCGACGTCATTATCGTCATTATCATCGTTATTATCGTCGTAATTATCGTCTTTAATATCGTCGATATTATCGTAGTTATTATAGTCGTTATATCATTGTTCTTATCGTCGTTATTATCGTCGTTATTATCGTCATTATCATCGTCATTATCGTCGTAATTATCGTCGTTAATATCGTCGTTTTATCGTCGATATTATAGTAGTTATTATCGTCGTTTTATCATCGTTATTATCGTTGTTATTATCGTCGTTATTATCAACATTATCATCGTTATTATCGTCGTTAATATCGTCGTTAATATCGTCGTTATTATCGTCGTTATTATCGTCATTATCATCGTTATTATCGTCGTAAATATCGTCGTTAATATCGTCGATATTATCGTAGTTATTATCGTCGTTTTATCATTGTTATTATCGTCGTTATTATCGTCATTATCATCGTCATTATCGTCGTAATTATCGTCGTTAATATCGTCGTTAATATCGTCGATATTATAGTAGTTATTATCGTCGTTTTATCGTCGTTATTATCGTTGTTATTATCGTCGTTATTATCAACATTATCATCGTTATTATCGTCGTAATTATCGTTGTTAATATCGTCGTTATTATCGTCGTTATTATCGTTATTATCATCCTTATTATCCACGTTATTTTCGTTATATTTATCGTCGTTATTATCGTCATTATCATCGTTATTATCGTCGTCATTATCGTCATTATCATCGTTATTATCGTCGTAATTATCGTCTTTAATATCGTCGATATTATCGTAGTTATTATAGTCGTTATATCATTGTTCTTATCGTCGTTATTATCGTCGTTATTATCGTCATTATCATCGTCATTATCGTCGTAAGTACCGTTGTTAATATCGTCGTTATTATCGTCGTTATTATCGTCGTTATTATCGTCATTATCATCGTTATTATCGTCGTAATTATCGTCGTTAATATCGTCGTTTTATCGTCGATATTATCGTCGTTCTTTTCGTCGTTATTATCATCGTTAATATCGTCGATATTATCGTCATTATTATCGTTATTATCGTTGTTATTATCGTCATTATCATCGTTATTATCGTCGTAATTATCGACGTTAATATCATCGTCATTATCGTCGTAATTATCGTCGTTAATATCGTCGTTATTATCGTTGTTATTATCGACGTTATTATCGTCATTATCATCGTCATAATCGTCGTAATTATCGTCGTTAATATCGTCGTTAATATCGTCGATATTATAGTAGTTATTATCGTCGTTTTATCGTCGTTATTATCGTTGTTATTATCGTCGTTATTATCAACATTATCATCGTTATTATCGTCGTAATTATCGTTGTTAATATCGTCGATATTATCGTAGTTATTATCGTCGTTTTATCATTGTTATTATCGTCGTTATTATCGTCATTATCATCGTTATTATCGTCGTAATTATCGTCTTTAATATCGTCGATATTATCGTAGTTATTATAGTTGTTTTATCATTGTTCTTATCGTCGTTATTATCGTCGTTATTATCGTCATTATCATCGTCATTATCGTCGTAATTATCGTCGTTAATATCGTCGTTATTATCGTCGTTATTATCGTCGTTATTATCGTCATTATCATCGTCATTATCGTCAGTAATTATCGTCGTTAATATCGTCGTTAATATCGTCGATATTATAGTAGTTATTATCGTCATTTTATCGTCGTTATTATCGTTGTTATTATCGTCGTTATTATCAACATTATCATCGTTATTATCGTCGTAATTATCGTTTTTAATATCGTCGTTATTATCGTCATTATCATCCTTATTATCCACGTTATTTTCGTTATATTTATCGTCGTTATTATCGTCATTATCATCGTTATTATCGTCGTCATTATCGTCATTATCATCGTTATTATCGTCGTAATTATCGTCTTTAATATCGTCGATATTATCGTAGTTATTATAGTCGTTTTATCATTGTTCTTATCGTCGTTATTATCGTCGTTATTATCGTCATTATCATCGTCATTATCGTCGTAATTATCGTCGTTAATATCGTCGTTTTATCGTCGATATTATAGTAGTTATTATCGTCGTTATTATCAACATTATCATCGTTATTATCGTCGTTATTATCAACATTATCATCGTTATTATCGTCGTTAATATCGTCGTTAATATCGTCGTTATTATCGTCGTTATTATCGTCATTATAATCGTTATTATCGTCGTAAATATCGTCGTTAATATCGTCGATATTATCGTAGTTATTATCGTCGTTTTATCATTGTTATTATCGTCGTTATTATCGTCATTATCATCGTCATTATCGTCGTAATTATCGTCGTTAATATCGTCGTTAATATCGTCGATATTATAGTAGTTATTATCGTCGTTTTATCGTCGTTATTATCGTTGTTATTATCGTCGTTATTATCAACATTATCATCGTTATTATCGTCGTAATTATCGTTGTTAATATCGTCGTTATTATCGTCGTTATTATCGTCATTATCATCCTTATTATCCACGTTATTTTCGTTATATTTATCGTCGTTATCATCGTCATTATAATCGTTATTATTGTCGTCATTATCGTCATTATCATCGTTATTATCGTCGTAAGTACCGTTGTTAATATCGTCGTTATTATCGTCGTTATTATCGTCGTTATTATCGTCGTTATTATCGTCATTATCATCGTTATTATCGTCGTAATTATCGTCGTTAATATCGTCGTTTTATCGTCGATATTATCGTCGTTCTTTTCGTCGTTATTATCATCGTTAATATCGTCGATATTATCGTCATTATCATCGTTATTATCGTTGTCATTATCGTCATTATCATCGTTATTATCGTCGTAATTATCGTCTTTAATATCGTCGATATTATCGTAGTTATTATAGTCGTTTTATCATTGTTCTTATCCTCGTTATTATCGTCGTTATTATCGTCATTATCATCGTCATTATCGTCGTTATTATCGTCATTATCATCGTTATTATCGTCGTCATTATCGTTGTTATTATCGTCATTATCATCGTTATTATCGTCGTAAGTACCGTTGTTAATATCGTCGTTAATATCGTCGTTATTATCGTCGTTATTATCGTCATTATCATCGTTATTATCGTCGTAAATATCGTCGTTAATATCGTCGATATTATCGTAGTTATTATCGTCGTTTTATCATTGTTATTATCGTCGTTATTATCGTCGTAATTATCGTCGTTAATATCGTCGTTTTATCGTCGATATTATCGTCGTTCTTTTCGTCGTTATTATCATCGTTAATATCGTCGATATTATCGTCATTATCATCGTTATTATCGTTGTTATTATCGTCATTATCATCGTTATTATCGTCGTAATTATCGACGTTAATATCGTCGATATTATCGTAGTTATTATCGTCGTTTTATCATTGTTATTATCGTCGTTATTATCGTCGTTATTATCGTCATTATCATCGTCATTATCGTCGTAATTATCGTCGTTAATATCGTCGTTTTATCGTCGATATTATAGTAGTTATTATCGTCGTTTTATCATCGTTATTATCGTTGTTATTATCGTCGTTTTATCGTCGTTATTATCGTCGTTATTATCAACATTATCATCGTTATTATCGTCGTTATTATCAACATTATCATCGTTATTATCGTCGTTAATATCGTCGTTAATATCGTCGTTATTATCGTCGTTATTATCGTCATTATAATCGTTATTATCGTCGTAAATATCGTCGTTAATATCGTCGATATTATCGTAGTTATTATCGTCGTTTTATCATTGTTATTATCGTCGTTATTATCGTCATTATCATCGTCATTATCGTCGTAATTATCGTCGTTAATATCGTCGTTAATATCGTCGATATTATAGTAGTTATTATCGTCGTTTTATCGTCGTTATTATCGTTGTTATTATCGTCGTTATTATCAACATTATCATCGTTATTATCGTCGTAATTATCGTTGTTAATATCGTCGTTATTATCGTCGTTATTATCGTCATTATCATCCTTATTATCCACGTTATTTTCGTTATATTTATCGTCGTTATCATCGTCATTATAATCGTTATTATCGTCGTCATTATCGTCATTATCATCGTTATTATCGTCGTAAGTACCGTTGTTAATATCGTCGTTATTATCGTCGTTATTATCGTCGTTATTATCGTCATTATCATCGTTATTATCGTCGTAATTATCGTCGTTAATATCGTCGTTTTATCGTCGATATTATCGTCGTTCTTTTCGTCGTTATTATCATCGTTAATATCGTCGATATTATCGTCATTATCATCGTTATTATCGTTGTCATTATCGTCATTATCATCGTTATTATCGTCGTAATTATCGTCTTTAAAATCGTCGATATTATCGTAGTTATTATAGTCGTTTTATCATTGTTCTTATCCTCGTTATTATCGTCGTTATTATCGTCATTATCATCGTCATTATCGTCGTTATTATCGTCATTATCATCGTTATTATCGTCGTCATTATCGTCGTTATTATCGTCATTATCATCGTTATTATCGTCGTAAATATCGTCGTTAATATCGTCGATATTATCGTAGTTATTATCGTCGTTTTATCATTGTTATTATCGTCGTTATTATCGTCGTAATTATCGTCGTTAATATCGTCGTTTTATCGTCGATATTATCGTCGTTCTTTTCGTCGTTATTATCATCGTTAATATCGTCGATATTATCGTCATTATCATCGTTATTATCGTTGTTATTATCGTCATTATCATCGTTATTATCGTCGTAATTATCGACGTTAATATCGTCGATATTATCGTAGTTATTATCGTCGTTTTATCATTGTTATTATCGTCGTTATTATCGTCGTTATTATCGTCATTATCATCGTCATTATCGTCGTAATTATCGTCGTTAATATCGTCGTTTTATCGTCGATATTATAGTAGTTATTATCGTCGTTTTATCATCGTTATTATCGTTGTTATTATCGTCGTTATTATCAACATTATCATCGTTATTATCGTCGTTAATATCGTCGTTAATATCGTCGTTATTATCGTCGTTATTATCGTCATTATCATCGTTATTATCGTCGTAAATATCGTCGTTAATATCGTCGATATTATAGTAGTTATTATCGTCGTTTTATCATCGTTATTATCGTTGTTATTATCGTCGTTATTATCAACATTATCATCGTTATTATCGTCGTTAATATCGTCGTTAATATCGTCGTTATTATCGTCGTTATTATCGTCATTATCATCGTTATTATCGTCGTAAATATCGTCGTTAATATCGTCGATATTATCGTAGTTATTATCGTCGTTTTATCATTGTTATTATCGTCGTTATTATCGTCATTATCATCGTCATTATCGTCGTAATTATCGTCGTTAATATCGTCGTTAATATCGTCGATATTATAGTAGTTATTATCGTCGTTTTATCGTCGTTATTATCGTTGTTATTATCGTCGTTATTATCAACATTATCATCGTTATTATCGTCGTAATTATCGTTGTTAATATCGTCGTTATTATCGTCGTTATTATCGTTATTATCATCCTTATTATCCACGTTATTTTCGTTATATTTATCGTCGTTATTATCGTCATTATCATCGTTATTATCGTCGTCATTATCGTCATTATCATCGTTATTATCGTCGTAATTATCGTCTTTAATATCGTCGATATTATCGTAGTTATTATAGTCGTTATTATCGTCATTATCATCGTTATTATCGTCGTAAATATCGTCGTTAATATCGTCGATATTATCGTAGTTATTATCGTCGTTTTATCATTGTTATTATCGTCGTTATTATCGTCATTATCATCGTCATTATCGTCGTAATTATCGTCGTTAATATCGTCGTTAATATCGTCGATATTATAGTAGTTATTATCGTCGTTTTATCGTCGTTATTATCGTTGTTATTATCGTCGTTATTATCAACATTATCATCGTTATTATCGTCGTAATTATCGTTGTTAATATCGTCGTTATTATCGTCGTTATTATCGTTATTATCATCCTTATTATCCACGTTATTTTCGTTATATTTATCGTCGTTATTATCGTCATTATCATCGTTATTATCGTCGTCATTATCGTCATTATCATCGTTATTATCGTCGTAATTATCGTCTTTAATATCGTCGATATTATCGTAGTTATTATAGTCGTTTTATCATTGTTCTTATCGTCGTTATTATCGTCGTTATTATCGTCATTATCATCGTCATTATCGTCGTAATTATCGTCGTTAATATCGTCGTTATTATCGTTGTTATTATCGTCGTTATTATCGTCATTATCATCGTTATTATCGTCGTAAGTACCGTTGTTAATATCGTCGTTATTATCGTCGTTATTATCGTCGTTATTATCGTCATTATCATCGTTATTATCGTCGTAATTATCGTCGTTAATATCGTCGTTTTATCGTCGATATTATCGTCGTTCTTTTCGTCGTTATTATCATCGTTAATATCGTCGATATTATCGTCATTATCATCGTTATTATCGTTGTTATTATCGTCGATATTATAGTAGTTATTATCGTCATTTTATCGTCGTTATTATCGTTGTTATTATCGTCGTTATTATCAACATTATCATCGTTATTATCGTCGTAATTATCGTTGTTAATATCGTCGTTATTATCGTCGTTATTATCGTCATTATCATCCTTATTATCCACGTTATTTTCGTTATATTTATCGTCGTTATCATCGTCATTATAATCGTTATTATCGTCGTCATTATCGTCATTATCATCGTTATTATCGTCGTAAGTACCGTTGTTAATATCGTCGTTATTATCGTCGTTATTATCGTCGTTATTATCGTCATTATCATCGTTATTATCGTCGTAATTATCGTCGTTAATATCGTCGTTTTATCGTCGATATTATCGTCGTTCTTTTCGTCGTTATTATCATCGTTAATATCGTCGATATTATCGTCATTATCATCGTTATTATCGTTGTCATTATCGTCATTATCATCGTTATTATCGTCGTAATTATCGTCTTTAATATCGTCGATATTATCGTAGTTATTATAGTCGTTTTATCATTGTTCTTATCCTCGTTATTATCGTCGTTATTATCGTCATTATCATCGTCATTATCGTCGTTATTATCGTCATTATCATCGTTATTATCGTCGTCATTATCGTCGTTATTATCGTCATTATCATCGTTATTATCGTCGTAAATATCGTCGTTAATATCGTCGATATTATCGTAGTTATTATCGTCGTTTTATCATTGTTATTATCGTCGTTATTATCGTCGTAATTATCGTCGTTAATATCGTCGTTTTATCGTCGATATTATCGTCGTTCTTTTCGTCGTTATTATCATCGTTAATATCGTCGATATTATCGTCATTATCATCGTTATTATCGTTGTTATTATCGTCATTATCATCGTTATTATCGTCGTAATTATCGACGTTAATATCGTCGATATTATCGTAGTTATTATCGTCGTTTTATCATTGTTATTATCGTCGTTATTATCGTCGTTATTATCGTCATTATCATCGTCATTATCGTCGTAATTATCGTCGTTAATATCGTCGTTTTATCGTCGATATTATAGTAGTTATTATCGTCGTTTTATCATCGTTATTATCGTTGTTATTATCGTCGTTATTATCAACATTATCATCGTTATTATCGTCGTTAATATCGTCGTTAATATCGTCGTTATTATCGTCGTTATTATCGTCATTATCATCGTTATTATCGTCGTAAATATCGTCGTTAATATCGTCGATATTATCGTAGTTATTATCGTCGTTTTATCATTGTTATTATCGTCGTTATTATCGTCATTATCATCGTCATTATCGTCGTAATTATCGTCGTTAATATCGTCGTTAATATCGTCGATATTATAGTAGTTATTATCGTCGTTTTATCGTCGTTATTATCGTTGTTATTATCGTCGTTATTATCAACATTATCATCGTTATTATCGTCGTAATTATCGTTGTTAATATCGTCGTTATTATCGTCGTTATTATCGTTATTATCATCCTTATTATCCACGTTATTTTCGTTATATTTATCGTCGTTATTATCGTCATTATCATCGTTATTATCGTCGTCATTATCGTCATTATCATCGTTATTATCGTCGTAATTATCGTCTTTAATATCGTCGATATTATCGTAGTTATTATAGTCGTTTTATCATTGTTCTTATCGTCGTTATTATCGTCGTTATTATCGTCATTATCATCGTCATTATCGTCGTAATTATCGTCGTTAATATCGTCGTTATTATCGTTGTTATTATCGTCGTTATTATCGTCATTATCATCGTTATTATCGTCGTAAGTACCGTTGTTAATATCGTCGTTATTATCGTCGTTATTATCGTCGTTATTATCGTCATTATCATCGTTATTATCGTCGTAATTATCGTCGTTAATATCGTCGTTTTATCGTCGATATTATCGTCGTTCTTTTCGTCGTTATTATCATCGTTAATATCGTCGATATTATCGTCATTATCATCGTTATTATCGTTGTTATTATCGTCGATATTATAGTAGTTATTATCGTCATTTTATCGTCGTTATTATCGTTGTTATTATCAACATTATCATCGTTATTATCGTCGTTATTATCGTCGTTATTATCGTCATTATCATCGTTATTATCGTCGTAATTATCGTCGTTAATATCGTCGTTTTATCGTCGATATTATCGTCGTTCTTTTCGTCGTTATTATCATCGTTAATATCGTCGATATTATCGTCATTATCATCGTTATTATCGTTGTTATTATCGTCATTATCATCGTTATTATCGTCGTAATTATCGACGTTAATATCGTCGATATTATCGTAGTTATTATCGTCGTTTTATCATTGTTATTATCGTCGTTATTATCGTCGTTATTATCGTCATTATCATCGTCATTATCGTCGTAATTATCGTCGTTAATATCGTCGTTTTATCGTCGATATTATAGCAGTTACTATCGTCGTTTTATCGTCGTTATTATCGTTGTTATTATCGTCGTTATTATCAACATTATCATCGTTATTATCGTCGTTAATATCGTCGTTAATATCGTCGTTATTATCGTCGTTATTATCGTCATTATCATCGTTATTATCGTCGTAATTATCGTCGTTAATATCGTCGTTTTATCGTCGATATTATCGTCGTTCTTTTCGTCGTTATTATCATCGTTAATATCGTCGATATTATCGTCATTATCATCGTTATTATCGTTAGATATTATCGTCATTATCATCGTTATTATCGTCGTAATTATCGACGTTAATATCGTCGATATTATCGTAGTTATTATCGTCGTTTTATCATTGTTATTATCGTCGTTATTATCGTCATTATCATCGTCATTATCGTCGTAATTATCGTCGTTAATATCGTCGTTTTATCGTCGATATTATAGTAGTTATTATCGTCGTTTTATCGTCGTTATTATCGTTGTTATTATCGTCGTTATTATCAACATTATCATCGTTATTATCGTCGTTAATATCGTCGTTAATATCGTCGTTATTATCGTCGTTATTATCGTCATTATCATCGTTATTATCGTCGTAAATATCGTCGTTAATATCGTCGATATTATCGTAGTTATTATCGTCGTTTTATCATTGTTATTATCGTCGTTATTATCGTCATTATCATCGTCAATATCGTCGTAATTATCGTTGTTAATATCGTCGTTAATATCGTCGATATTATAGTAGTTATTATCGTCGTTTTATCGTCGTTATTATCGTTGTTATTATCGTCGTTATTATCAACATTATCATCGTTATTATCGTCGTAATTATCGTTGTTAATATCGTCGTTATTATCGTCGTTATTATCGTCATTATCATCCTTATTATCCACGTTATTTTCGTTATATTTATCGTCGGTATTATCGTCATTATCATCGTTATTATCGTCGTCAATATCGTCATTATCATCGTTATTATCGTCGTAATTATCGTCTTTAATATCGTCGATATTATCGTAGTTATTATAGTCGTTTTATCATTGTTCTTATCGTCGTTATTATCGTCGTTATTATCGTCATTATCATCGTCATTATCGTCGTAATTATCGTCGTTAATATCGTCGTTATTTTCGTTGATATTATCGTCGTTATTATCGTCATTATCATCGTTATTATCGTCGTAAGTATCGTTGTTAATATCGTCGTTATTATCGTCGTTATTATTGTCGATATTATCGTCGTTCTTTTCGTCGTTATTATCATCGTTAATATCGTCGATATTATCGTCATTATCATCGTTATTATCGTTGTTATTATCGTCATTATCATCGTTATTATCGTCGTAATTATCGACGTTAATATCGTCGATATTATCGTAGTTATTATCGTCGTTTTATCATTGTTATTATCGTCGTTATTATCGTCGTTATTATCGTCATTATCATCGTCATTATCGTCGTAATTATCGTCGTTAATATCGTCGTTATTTTCGTTGTTATTATCGTCGTTATTATCGTCGTTTAATCGTCGTTATTATCGTTGTTATTATCGTCGTTATTATCAACATTATCATCGTTATAATCGTCGTTAATATCGTCGTTAATATCGTCGTTATTATCGTCGTTATTATCGTCATTATCATCGTTATTATCGTCGTAAATATCGTCGTTAATATCGTCGATATTATCGTAGTTATTATCGTCGTTTTATCATTGTTATTATCGTCGTTATTATCGTCATTATCATCGTCAATATCGTCGTAATTATCGTCGGTAATATCGTCGTTAATATCGTCGATATTATAGTAGTTATTATCGTCGTTTTATCGTCGTTATTATCGTTGTTATTATCGTCGTTATTATCAACATTATCATCGTTATTATCGTCGTAATTATCGTTGTTAATATCGTCGTTATTATCGTCGTTATTATCGTCATTATCATCCTTATTATCCACGTTATTTTCGTTATATTTATCGTCGTTATTATCGTCATTATCATCGTTATTATCGTCGTCATTATCGTCATTATCATCGTTATTATCGTCGTAATTATCGTCTTTAATATCGTCGATATTATCGTAGTTATTATAGTCGTTTTATCATTGTTCTTATCGTCGTTATTATCGTCGTTATTATCGTCATTATCATCGTCATTATCGTCGTAATTATCGTCGTTAATATCGTCGTTATTTTCGTTGTTATTATCGTCGTTATTATCGTCATTATCATCGTTATTATCGTCGTAAGTATCGTTGTTAATATCGTCGTTATTATCGTCGTTATTATTGTCGTTATTATCGCCGTTTTTTCGTCGTTATTATCGTCGTTATTATCGTCGTTATTATCGTCATTATCATCGTTATTATCGTCGTAAGTATCGTTGTTAATATCGTCGTTATTATCGTCGTTATTATTGTCGATATTATCGTCGTTCTTTTCGTCGTTATTATCATCGTTAATATCGTCGATATTATCGTCATTATCATCGTTATTATCGTTGTTATTATCGTCATTATCATCGTTATTATCGTCGTAATTATCGACGTTAATATCGTCGATATTATCGTAGTTATTATCGTCGTTTTATCATTGTTATTATCGTCGTTATTATCGTCGTTATTATCGTCATTATCATCGTCATTATCGTCGTAATTATCGTCGTTAATATCGTCGTTTTATCGTCGATATTATAGTAGTTATTATCGTCGTTTTATCGTCGTTATTATCGTTGTTATTATCGTCGTTATTATCAACATTATCATCGTTATTATCGTCGTTAATATCGTCGTTAATATCGTCGTTATTATCGTCGTTATTATCGTCATTATCATCGTTATTATCGTCGTAAATATCGTCGTTAATATCGTCGATATTATCGTAGTTATTATCGTCGTTTTATCATTGTTATTATCGTCGTTATTATCGTCATTATCATCGTCAATATCGTCGTAATTATCGTCGTTAATATCGTCGTTAATATCGTCGATATTATAGTAGTTATTATCGTCGTTTTATCGTCGTTATTATCGTTGTTATTATCGTCGTCATTATCGTCATTATCATCGTTATTATCGTCGTAATTATCGTCTTTAATATCGTCGATATTATCGTAGTTATTATAGTCGTTTTATCATTGTTCTTATCGTCGTTATTATCGTCGTTATTATCGTCATTATCATCGTCATTATCGTCGTAATTATCGTCGTTAATATCGTCGTTATTTTCGTTGTTATTATCGTCGTTATTATCGTCATTATCATCGTTATTATCGTCGTAAGTATCGTTGTTAATATCGTCGTTATTATCGTCGTTATTATTGTCGTTATTATCGCCGTTTTTTCGTCGTTATTATCGTCGTTATTATCGTCGTTATTATCGTCATTATCATCGTTATTATCGTCGTAATTATCGTCGTTAATATCGTCGTTTTATCGTCGTTATTATCGTTGTTATTATCGTCGTTATTATCAACATTATCATCGTTATTATCGTCGTTAATATCGTCGTTAATATCGTCGTTATTATCGTCGTTATTATCGTCATTATCATCGTTATTATCGTCGTAAATATCGTCGTTAATATCGTCGATATTATCGTAGTTATTATCGTCGTTTTATCATTGTTATTATCGTCGTTATTATCGTCGTTATTATCGTCGTTATCATCGTCATAATCGTCGTAATTATCGTCGTTAATATCGTCGTTAATATCGTCGATATTATAGTAGTTATTATCGTCGTTTTATCGTCGTTATTATCGTTGTTATTATCGTCGTTATTATCAACATTATCATCGTTATTATCGTCGTAATTATCGTTGTTAATATCGTCGTTATTATCGTCGTTAATATCGTCGTTATTATCGTCATTATCATCCTTATTATCCACGTTATTTTCGTTATATTTATCGTCGTTATTATCGTCATTATCATCGTTATTATCGTCGTCATTATCGTCATTATCATCGTTATTATCGTCGTAATTATCGTCTTTAATATCGTCGATATTATCGTAGTTATTATAGTCGTTTTATCATTGTTCTTATCGTCGTTATTATCGTCGTTATTATCGTCATTATCATCGTCATTATCGTCGTAATTATCGTCGTTAATATCGTCGTTATTTTCGTTGTTATTATCGTCGTTATTATCGTCATTATCATCGTTATTATCGTCGTAAGTATCGTTGTTAATATCGTCGTTATTATCGTCGTTATTATTGTCGTTATTATCGCCGTTTTATCGTCGTTATTATCGTCGTTATTATCGTCGTTATTATCGTAATTATCATCGTTATTATCGTCGTAATTATCGTCGTTAATATCGTCGTTTTATCGTCGTTATTATCGTTGTTATTATCGTCGTTATTATCAACATTATCATCGTTATTATCGTCGTTAATATCGTCGTTAATATCGTCGTTATTATCGTCGTTATTATCGTCATTATCATCGTTATTATCGTCGTAAATATCGTCGTTAATATCGTCGATATTATCGTAGTTATTATCGTCGTTTTATCATTGTTATTATCGTCGTTATTATCGTCATTATCATCGTCATTATCGTCGTAATTATCGTCGTTAATATCGTCGTTAATATCGTCGATATTATAGTAGTTATTATCGTCGTTTTATCGTCGTTATTATCTTTGTTATTATCGTCGTTATTATCAACATTATCATCGTTATTATCGTCGTAATTATCGTTGTTAATATCGTCGATATTATCGTAGTTATTATCGTCGTTTTATCATTGTTATTATCGTTGTTATTATCGTCATTATCATCGTTATTATCGTCGTAATTATCGACGTTAATATCGTCGATATTATCGTAGTTATTATCGTCGTTTTATCATTGTTATTATCGTCGTTATTATCGTCGTTATTATCGTCGTTATCATCGTCATAATCGTCGTAATTATCGTCGTTAATATCGTCGTTAATATCGTCGATATTATAGTAGTTATTATCGTCGTTTTATCGTCGTTATTATCGTTGTTATTATCGTCGTTATTATCAACATTATCATCGTTATTATCGTCGTAATTATCGTTGTTAATATCGTCGTTATTATCGTCGTTAATATCGTCGTTATTATCGTCATTATCATCCTTATTATCCACGTTATTTTCGTTATATTTATCGTCGTTATTATCGTCATTATCATCGTTATTATCGTCGTCATTATCGTCATTATCATCGTTATTATCGTCGTAATTATCGTCTTTAATATCGTCGATATTATCGTAGTTATTATAGTCGTTTTATCATTGTTCTTATCGTCGTTATTATCGTCGTTATTATCGTCATTATCATCGTCATTATCGTCGTTATTATCGTCATTATCATCGTTATTATCGTCGTCATTATCGTCATTATCATCGTTATTATCGTCGTAATTATCGTCTTTAATATCGTCGATATTATCGTAGTTATTATAGTCGTTTTATCATTGTTCTTATCGTCGTTATTATCGTCGTTATTATCGTCATTATCATCGTCATTATCGTCGTAATTATCGTCGTTAATATCGTCGTTATTTTCGTTGTTATTATCGTCGTTATTATCGTCATTATCATCGTTATTATCGTCGTAAGTATCGTTGTTAATATCGTCGTTATTATCGTCGTTATTATTGTCGTTATTATCGCCGTTTTTTCGTCGTTATTATCGTCGTTATTATCGTCGTTATTATCGTCATTATCATCGTTATTATCGTCGTAATTATCGTCGTTAATATCGTCGTTTTATCGTCGTTATTATCGTTGTTATTATCGTCGTTATTATCAACATTATCATCGTTATTATCGTCGTTAATATCGTCGTTAATATCGTCGTTATTATCGTCGTTATTATCGTCATTATCATCGTTATTATCGTCGTAAATATCGTCGTTAATATCGTCGATATTATCGTAGTTATTATCGTCGTTTTATCATTGTTATTATCGTCGTTATTATCGTCGTTATTATCGTCGTTATCATCGTCATAATCGTCGTAATTATCGTCGTTAATATCGTCGTTAATATCGTCGATATTATAGTAGTTATTATCGTCGTTTTATCGTCGTTATTATCGTTGTTATTATCGTCGTTATTATCAACATTATCATCGTTATTATCGTCGTAATTATCGTTGTTAATATCGTCGTTATTATCGTCGTTAATATCGTCGTTATTATCGTCATTATCATCCTTATTATCCACGTTATTTTCGTTATATTTATCGTCGTTATTATCGTCATTATCATCGTTATTATCGTCGTCATTATCGTCATTATCATCGTTATTATCGTCGTAATTATCGTCTTTTATATCGTCGATATTATCGTAGTTATTATAGTCGTTTTATCATTGTTCTTATCGTCGTTATTATCGTCGTTATTATCGTCATTATCATCGTCATTATCGTCGTAATTATCGTCGTTAATATCGTCGTTATTTTCGTTGTTATTATCGTCATTATTATCGTCATTATCATCGTTATTATCGTCGTAAGTATCGTTGTTAATATCGTCGTTATTATCGTCGTTATTATTGTCGTTATTATCGCCGTTTTATCGTCGTTATTATCGTCGTTATTATCGTCGTTATTATCGTCATTATCATCGTTATTATCGTCGTAATTATCGTCGTTAATATCGTCGTTTTATCGTCGTTATTATCGTTGTTATTATCGTCGTTATTATCAACATTATCATCGTTATTATCGTCGTTAATATCGTCGTTAATATCGTCGTTATTATCGTCGTTATTATCGTCATTATCATCGTTATTATCGTCGTAAATATCGTCGTTAATATCGTCGATATTATCGTAGTTATTATCGTCGTTTTATCATTGTTATTATCGTCGTTATTATCGTCATTATCATCGTCATTATCGTCGTAATTATCGTCGTTAATATCGTCGTTAATATCGTCGATATTATAGTAGTTATTATCGTCGTTTTATCGTCGTTATTATCGTTGTTATTATCGTCGTTATTATCAACATTATCATCGTTATTATCGTCGTAATTATCGTTGTTAATATCGTCGATATTATCGTCGTTATTATCGTCATTATCATCGTTATTATCGTCGTCATTATCGTCATTATCATCGTTATTATCGTCGTAATTATCGTCTTTAATATCGTCGATATTATCGTAGTTATTATAGTCGTTTTATCATTGTTCTTATCGTCGTTATTATCGTCGTTATTATCGTCATTATCATCGTCATTATCGTCGTTATTATCGTCATTATCATCGTTATTATCGTCGTCATTATCGTCATTATCATCGTTATTATCGTCGTAATTATCGTCTTTAATATCGTCGATATTATCGTAGTTATTATAGTCGTTTTATCATTGTTCTTATCGTCGTTATTATCGTCGTTATTATCGTCATTATCATCGTCATTATCGTCGTAATTATCGTCGTTAATATCGTCGTTATTATCGTTGTTATTATCGTCGTTATTATCGTCATTATCATCGTTATTATCGTCGTAAGTACCGTTGTTAATATCGTCGTTATTATCGTCGTTATTATCGTCGTTATTATCGTCATTATCATCGTCATTATCGTCGTAATTATCGTCGTTTATATCGTCGTTTTATCGTCGATATTATAGTAGTTATTATCGTCGTTTTATCGACGTTATTATCGTTGTTATTATCGTCGTTATTATCAACATTATCATCGTTATTATCGTCGTTAATATCGTCGTTAATATCGTCGTTATTATCGTCGTTATTATCGTCATTATCATCGTTATTATCGTCGTAAATATCGTCGTTAATATCGTCGATATTATCGTAGTTATTATCGTCGTTTTATCATTGTTATTATCGTCGTTATTATCGTCATTATCATCGTCATTATCGTCGTAATTATCGTCGTTAATATCGTCGTTAATATCGTCGATATTATAGTAGTTATTATCGTCGTTTTATCGTCGTTATTATCGTTGTTATTATCGTCGTTATTATCAACATTATCATCGTTATTATCGTCGTTAATATCGTCGTTAATATCGTCGTTATTAACGTCGTTATTATCGTCATTATCATCGTTATTATCGTCGTAAATATCGTCGTTAATATCGTCGATATTATCGTAGTTATTATCGTCGTTTTATCATTGTTATTATCGTCGTTATTATCGTCATTATCATCGTCATTATCGTCGTAATTATCGTCGTTAATATCGTCGTTAATATCGTCGATAATATAGTAGTTATTATCGTCGTTTTATCGTCGTTATTATCGTTGTTATTATCGTCGTTATTATCAACATTATCATCGTTATTATCGTCGTAATTATCGTTGTTAATATCGTCGATATTATCGTAGTTATTATCGTCGTTTTATCATTGTTATTATCGTCGTTATTATCGTCATTATCATCGTCATTATCGTCGTATTTATCGTCGTTAATATCGTCGTTAATATCGTCGATATTATAGTAGTTATTATCGTCGTTTTATCGTCGTTATTATCGTTGTTATTATCGTCGTTATTATCAACATTATCATCGTTATTATCGTCGTAATTATCGTTGTTACTATCGTCGTTATTATCGTCGTTATTTTCGTCGTTATTATCGTCATTATCATCGTCATTATCGTCGTAATTATCGTCGTTAATATCGTCGTTAATATCGTCGATATTATAGTAGTTATTATCGTCATTTTATCGTCGTTATTATCGTCGTTATTATCGTCGTTATTATCAACATTATCATCGTCATTATCGTCGTAATTATCGTCGTTAATATCGTCGTTATTATCGTTGTTATTATCGTCGTTATTATCGTCATTATCATCGTCATTATCGTCGTAATTATCGTCGTTAATATCGTCGTTAATATCGTCGATATTATAGTAGTTATTATCGTCGTTTTATCGTCGTTATTATCGTTGTTATTATCGTCGTTATTATCAACATTATCACCGTTATTATCGTCGTAATTATCGTTGTTACTATCGTCGTTATTATCGTCGTTATTATCGTCATTATCATCCTTATTATCCACGTTATTTTCGTTATATTTATCGTCGTTATTATCGTTATTATCGTCGTCATTATCGTCATTATCATCGTTATTATCGTCGTAATAATCGTCTTTAATATCGTCGATATTATCGTAGTTATTATAGTCGTTTTAACATTGTTCTTATCGTCGTTATTATCGTCGTTATTATCGTCATTATCATCGTCATTATCGTCGTAATTATCGTCGTTAATATCGTCGTTATTATCGTCGTTATTATCGTCGTTATTATCGTCATTATCATCGTCATTATCGTCGTAATTATCGTCGTTAATATCGTCGTTTTATCGTCGTTATTATCAACATTATCATCGTTATTATCGTCGTTAATATCGTCGTTAATATCGTCGTTATTATCGTCGTTATTATCGTCATTATCATCGTTATTATCGTCGTAAACATCGTCGTTAATATTGTCGATATTATCGTAGTTATTATCGTCGTTTTATCATTCTTATTATCGTCGTTATTATCGTCATTATCATCGTCATTATCGTCGTAATTATCGTCGTTAATATCGTCGTTAATATCGTCGATATTATAGTAGTTATTATCGTCGTTTTATCGTCGTTATTATCGTTGTTATTATCGTCGTTATTATCAACATTATCACCGTTATTATCGTCGTAATTATCGTTGTTACTATCGTCGTTATTATCGTCGTTATTATCGTCATTATCATCCTTATTATCCACGTTATTTTCGTTATATTTATCGTCGTTATTATCGTCATTATCATCGTTATTATCGTCGTCATTATAGTCATTATCATCGTTATTATCGTCGTAATTATCGTCTTTAATATCGTCGATATTATCGTAGTTATTATAGTCGTTTTATCATTGTTCTTATCGTCGTTATTATTGTCGTTATTATCGTCATTATCATCGTCATTATCGTCGTAATTATCGTCGTTAATATCGTCGTTATTATCGTCGTTATTATCGTCATTATCATCGTCATTATCGTCGTAATTATCGTCGTTAATATCGTCGTTAATATCGTCGATATTATAGTAGTTATTATCGTCATTTTATCGTCGTTATTATCGTCGTTATTATCGTCGTTATTATCAACATTATCATCGTCATTATCGTCGTAATTATCGTCGTTAATATCGTCGTTATTATCGTTGTTATTATCGTCGTTATTATCGTCATTATCATCGTCATTATCGTCGTAATTATCGTCGTTAATATCGTCGTTAATATCGTCGATATTATAGTAGTTATTATCGTCGTTTTATCGTCGTTATTATCGTTGTTATTATCGTCGTTATTATCAACATTATCACCGTTATTATCGTCGTAATTATCGTTGTTACTATCGTCGTTATTATCGTCGTTATTATCGTCATTATCATCCTTATTATCCACGTTATTTTCGTTATATTTATCGTCGTTATTATCGTTATTATCGTCGTCATTATCGTCATTATCATCGTTATTATCGTCGTAATTATCGTCTATAATATCGTCGATATTATCGTAGTTATTATAGTCGTTTTATCATTGTTCTTATCGTCGTTATTATCGTCGTTATTATCGTCATTATCATCGTCATTATCGTCGTAATTATCGTCGTTAATATCGTCGTTATTATCGTCGTTATTATCGTCGTTATTATCGTCATTATCATCGTCATTATCGTCGTAATTATCGTCGTTAATATCGTCGTTTTATCGTCGATATTATAGTAGTTATTATCGTCGTTTTATCGTCGTTATTATCGTTGTTATTATCGTCGTTATTATCAACATTATCATCGTTATTATCGTCGTAATTATCGTTGTTAATATCGTCGATATTATCGTAGTTATTATCGTCGTTTTATCATTGTTATTATCGTCGTTATTATCGTCATTATCATCGTCACTATCGTCGTAATTATCGTCGTTAATATCGTCGTTAATATCGTCGATATTATAGTAGTTATTATCGTCGTTTTATCGTCGTTATTATCGTTGTTATTATCGTCGTTATTATCAACATTATCATCGTTATTATCGTCGTAATTATCGTTGTTACTATCGTCGTTATTATCGTCGTTATTATCGTCATTATCATCCTTATTATCCACGTTATTTTCGTTATATTTATCGTCGTTATTATCGTCATTATCATCGTTATTATCGTCGTCATTATCGTCATTATTATCGTTATTATCGTCGAAATTATCGTCTTTAATATCGTCGATATTATCGGAGTTATTATAGTCGTTTTATCATTGTTCTTATCGTCGTTATTATCGTCATTATCATCGTCATTATCGTCGTAATTATCGTCGTTAATATCGTCGTTATTATCGTTGTTATTATCGTCGTTATTATCGTCATTATCATCGTTATTATCGTCGTAATTATCGTTGTTAATATCGTCGTTATTATCGTCGTTAATATCGTCGTTATTATCGTCATTATCATCCTTATTATCCACGTTATTTTCGTTATATTTATCGTCGTTATTATCGTCATTATCATCGTTATTATCGTCGTCATTATCGTCATTATCATCGTTATTATCGTCGTAATTATCGTCTTTAATATTGTCGATATTATCGTAGTTATTATAGTCGTTTTATCATTGTTCTTATCGTCGTTATTATCGTCGTTATTATCGTCATTATCATCGTCATTATCGTCGTAATTATCGTCGTTAATATCGTCGTTATTATCGTTGTTATTATCGTCGTTATTATCGTCATTATCATCGTTATTATCGTCGTAAGTATCGTTGTTAATATCGTCGTTATTATCGTCGTTATTAGTGTCGTTATTATCGCCGTTTTATCGTCGTTATTATCGTCGTTATTATCGTCGTTATTATCGTCATTATTATTGTTATTTTTGTCGTAATTATCGTCGTTAATATCGTCGTTTTATCGTCGTTATTATCGTTGTTATTATCGTCGTTATTATCAACATTATCATCGTTAATATCGTCGTTAATATCGTCGTTAATATCGTCGTTATTATCGTCGTTATTATCGTCATTATCATCGTTATTATCGTCGTAAATATCGTCGTTAATATCGTCGATATTATCGTAGTTATTATCGTCGTTTTATCATTGTTATTATCGTCGTTATTATCGTCATTATGATCGTCATTATCGTCGTAATTATCGTCGTTAATATCGTCGTTAATATCGTCGATATTATAGTAGTTATTATCGTCGTTTTATCGTCGTTATTATCGTTGTTATTATCGTCGTTTTATCATTGTTATTATCGTCGTTATTATCGTCATTATCATCGTCATTATCGTCGTAATTATAGTCGTTAATATCGTCGATATTATAGTAGTTATTATCGTCGTTTTATCGTCGTTATTATCGTTGTTATTATCGTCGTTATTATCAACATTATCATCGTTATTATCGTCGTAATTATCGTTGTTAATATCGTCGATACTATCGTAGTTATTATCGTCGATTTATCATTGATATTATCGTCGTTATTATCGTCATTATCATCGTCATTATCGTCGTAATTATCGTCGTTAATATCGTCGTTAATATCGTCGATATTATAGTAGTTATTATCGTCGTTTTATCGTCGTTATTATCGTTGTTATTATCGTCGTTATTATCAACATTATCACCGTTATTATCGTCGTAATTATCGTTGTTACTGTCGTCGTTATTACCGTCGTTATTATCGTCATTATCATCCTTATTATCCACGTTATTTTCGTTATATTTATCGTCGTTATTATCGTCATTATCATCGTTATTATCGTCGTCATTATCGTCATTATCATCGTTATTATCGTCGTAATTATCGTCTTTAATATCGTCGATATTATCGTAGTTATTATCGTCGTTTTATCATTGTTATTATCGTCGCTATTATCGTCGTTATTAACGTCATTATCATCGTCATTATCGTCGTAAATATCGTCGTTAATATCGTCGTTATTATCGTTGTTATTATCGCCGTTATTATCGTCATTATCATCGTTATTATCGTCGTAATTATCGTTGTTAATATCGTCGTTATTATCGTCTTTATTATCGTCGTTAATATCGTCGTTATTATCGTCGTTATTATCGTCATTATCATCGTTATTATCGTCGTAAATATCGTCGTTAATATCGTCGATATTATCGTAGTTATTATCGTCGTTTTAACATTGTTATTATCGTCGTTATTATCGTCATTATCATCGTCATTATCGTCGTTATTATCGTCGTTAATATCGTCGTTAATATCGTCGATATTATAGTAGTTATTATCGTCGTTTTATCGTCGTTATTATCGTTGTTATTATCGTCGTTATTATCAACATTATCATCGTTATTATCGTCGTAATTATCGTTGTTAATATCGTCGTTATTATCGTCGTTAATATCGTCGTTATTATCGTCATTATCATCCTTATTATCCACGTTATTTTCGTTATATTTATCGTCGTTATTATCGTCATTATCATCGTTATTATCGTCGTCATTATCGTCATTATCATCGTTATTATCGTCGTAATTATCGTCTTTAATATCGTCGATATTATCGTAGTTATTATCGTCGTTTTATCATTGTTATTATCGTCGTTATTATCGTCATTATCATCGTCATTATCGTCGTTATTATCGTCGTTAATATCGTCGTTAATATCGTCGATATTATAGTAGTTATTATCGTCGTTTTATCGTCGTTATTATCGTTGTTATTATCGTCGTTATTATCAACATTATCATCGTTATTATCGTCGTAATTATCGTTGTTAATATCGTCGTTATTATCGTCGTTAATATCGTCGTTATTACCGTCATTATCATCCTTATTATCCACGTTATTTTCGTTATATTTATCGTCGTTATTATCGTCATTATCATCGTTATTATCGTCGTCATTATCGTCATTATCATCGTTATTATCGTCGTAATTATCGTCTTTAATATCGTCGATATTATCGTAGTTATTATAGTCGTTTTATCATTGTTCTTATCTTCGTTATTATCGTCGTTATTATCGTCATTATCATCGTCATTATCGTCGTTATTATCGTCATTATCATCGTTATTATCGTCGTCATTATCGTCATTATCATCGTTATTATCGTCGTAATTATCGTCTTTAATATCGTCGATATTATCGTAGTTATTATAGTCGTTATTATCGTCGTTATTATCGTCATTATCATCGTTATTATCGTCGTAATTATCGTCGTTAATATCGTCGTTTTATCGTCGATATTATCGTCGTTCTTTTCGTCGTTATTTTCATCGTTAATATCGTCGTTATTATCGTCATTATCATCGTTATTATCGTTGTTATTATCGTCTTTATCATCGTTATTATCGTCGTAATTATCGACGTTAATATCGTCGATATTATCGTAGTTATTATCGTCGTTTTATCATTGTTATTATCGTCGTTATTATCGTCGTTATTATCGTCATTATCATCGTCATTATCGTCGTAATTATCGTCGTTAATATCGTCGTTTTATCGTCGATATTATAGTAGTTATTATCGTCGTTTTATCGTCGTTATTATCGTTGTTATTATCGTCGTTATTATCAACATTATCATCGTTATTATCGTTGTTAATATCGTCGTTATTATCGTTGTTATTATCGTCGTTATTATCGTCATTATCATCGTTATTATCGTCGTAAGTATCGTTGTTAATATCGTCGTTATTATCGTCGTTATTATCGTCGTTATTATCGTCATTATCAACGTTATTATCGACATATATATCGTCGTTATCATCGTCATTATCATCGTTATTATCGTCTTTATTATCGTCGTTATTATCATCATTAACATCTTTATTATCGTCTTTATTATCGTCGAAATTTTCGTCGTTAATATCGTCGTTATTATCGTTGTTATTACCGTCGTTATTATCGTCATAATTATCGTCGTTTTTATCGTCGTTATTATCGCCGGATTATCGTCGTTATTATCGTCGTTATTATCGTTGTTATTATCGTCGTTATTATCAACATTATCACCGTTATTATCGTCGTTATTATCGTTGTTATTATCGTCGTTATTATCGTCATTATCATCGTTATTATCGTCGTAATTATCGTCGTTAATATCGTCGTTTTATCGTCGATATTATCGTCGTTCTTTTCGTCGTTATTTTCATCGTTAATATCGTCGTTATTATCGTCATTATCATCGTTATTATCGTTGTTATTATCGTCATTATCATCGTTATTATCGTCGTTAATATCGTCGTTATTATCGTTGTTATTATCGTCGTTATTATCGTCATTATCATCGTTATTATCGTCGTAAGTATCGTTGTTAATATCGTCGTTATTATCGTCGTTATTATTGTCGTTATTATCGCCGTTTTATCGTCGTTATTATCGTCGTAATTATCGTCTTTATTATCGTCGATATTATCGGAGTTATTATAGTCGTTTTATCATTGTTCTTATCGTCGTTATTATCGTCGTTATTATCGTCATTATCATCGTCATTATCGTCGTAATTATCGTCGTTAATATCGTCGTTATTATCGTCGTTATTATCGTCGTCATTATCGTCATTATCATCGTCATTATCGTCGTAATTATCGTCGTTAATATCGTCGTTTTATCGTCGTTATTATCGTTGTTATTATCGTCGTTATTATCAACATTATCATCGTTATTATCGTCGTTAATATCGTCGTTAATATCGTCGTTATTATCGTCGTTATTATCGTCATTATCATCGTTATTATCGTCGTAAATATCGTCGTTAATATCGTCGATATTATCGTAGTTATTATCGTCGTTTTATCATTGTTATTATCGTCGTTATTATCGTCATTATCATCGTCATTATCGTCGTAATTATCGTCGTTAATATCGTCGTTAATATCGTCGATATTATAGTAGTTATTATCGTCATTTTATCGTCGTTATTATCGTTGTTATTATCGTCGTTATTATCAACATTATCATCGTTATTATCGTCGTAATTATCGTTGTTACTATCGTCGTTATTATCGTCGTTATTATCGTCATTATCATCCTTATTATCCACGTTATTTTCGTTATATTTATCGTCGTTATTATCGTCATTATCATCGTTATTATCGTCGTCATTATCGTCATTATCATCGTTATTGTCGTCGTAATTATCGTCTTTAATATCGTCGATATTATCGTAGTTATTATAGTCGTTTTATCATTGTTCTTATCGTCGTTATTATCGTCGTTATTATCGTCATTATCATCGTCATTATCGTCGTAATTATCGTCGTTAATATCGTCGTTATTATCGTCGTTATTATCGTCGTCATTATCGTCATTATCATCGTCATTATCGTCGTAATTATCGTCGTTAATATCGTCGTTTTATCGTCGTTATTATCGTTGTTATTATCGTCGTTATTATCAACATTATCATCGTTATTATCGTCGTTAATATCGTCGTTAATATCGTCGTTATTATCGTCGTTATTATTGTCATTATCATCGTTATTATCGTCGTAAATATCGTCGTTAATATCGTCGATATTATCGTAGTTATTATCGTCGTTTTATCATTGTTATTATCGTCGTTATTATCGTCGTTATTATCAACATTATCATCGTTATTATCGTCGTAATTATCGTTGTTAATATCGTCGATATTATCGTAGTTATTATCGTCGTTTTATCATTGTTATTATCGTCGTTATTATCGTTGTTATTATCGTCGTTATTATCAACATTATCATCGTTATTATCGTCGTTAATATCGTCGTTATTTTCGTTGTTATTATCGTCGTTATTATCGTCATTATCATCGTTATTATCGTCGTAAGTATCGTTGTTAATATCGTCGTTATTATCGTCGTTATTATCGTCGTTATTATCGTCATTATCAACGTTATTATCGACATATATATCGTCGTTATCATCGTCATTATCATCGTTATTATCGTCTTTATTATCGTCGTTATTATCATCATTAACATCTTTATTATCGTCTTTATTATCGTCGAAATTTTCGTCGTTAATATCGTCGTTATTATCGTTGTTATTACCGTCGTTATTATCGTCATAATTATCGTCGTTTTTATCGTCGTTATTATCGCCGGATTATCGTCGTTATTATCGTCGTTATTATCGTTGTTATTATCGTCGTTATTATCAACATTATCACCGTTATTATCGTCGTAATTATCGTTGTTAATATCGTCGTTATTATCGTCGTTATTATCGTCATTATCATCGTCATTATCGTCGTAAATATCGTCGTTAATATCGTCGTTTTATCGTCGTTATTATCAACATTATCATCGTTATTATCGTCGTTAATATCGTCGTTAATATCGTCGTTATTATCGTCGTTATTATCGTCATTATCATCGTTATTATCGTCGTAAATATCGTCGTTAATATCGTCGATATTATCGTAGTTATTATCGTCGTTTTATCATTGTTATTATCGTCGTTATTATCGTCATTATCATCGTCATTATCGTCGTAATTATCGTCGTTAATATCGTCGTTAATATCGTCGATATTATAGTAGTTATTATCGTCGTTTTATCGTCGTTATTATCGTTGTTATTATCGTCGTTATTATCAACATTATCACCGTTATTATCGTCGTAATTATCGTTGTTACTATCGTCGTTATTATCGTCGTTATTATCAACATTATCACCGTTATTATCGTCGTAATTATCGTTGTTAATATCGTCGTTATTATCGTCGTTATTATCGTCATTATCATCCTTATTATCCACGTTATTTTCGTTATATTTATCGTCGTTATTATCGTCATTATCATCGTTATTATCGTCGTCATTATCGTCATTATCATCGTTATTATCGTCGTAATTATCGTCTTTAATATCGTCGATATTATCGTAGTTATTATAGTCGTTTTATCATTGTTCTTATCGTCGTTATTATCGTCGTTATTATCGTCAATATCATCTTCATTATCGTCGTAATTATCGTCGTTAATATCGTCGTTATTATCGTCGTTATTATCGTCGTTATTATCGTCATTATCATCGTCATTATCGTCGTAATTATCGTCGTTAATATCGTCGTTAATATCGTCGATATTATAGTAGTTATTATCGTCATTTTATCGTCGTTATTATCGTTGTTATTATCGTCGTTATTATCAACATTATCATCGTTATTATCGTCGTAATTATCGTTGTTAATATCGTCGTTATTATCGTCGTTAATATCGTCGTTATTATCGTCATTATCATCCTTATTATCCACGTTATTTTCGTTATATTTATCGTCGTTATTATCGTCATTATCATCGTTATTATCGTCGTCATTATCGTCATTATCATCGTTATTATCGTCGTAATTATCGTCTTTATTATCGTCGATATTATCGGAGTTATTATAGTCGTTTTATCATTGTTCTTATCGTCGTTATTATCGTCGTTATTATCGTCATTATCATCGTCATTATCGTCGTAATTATCGTCGTTAATATCGTCGTTATTATCGTCGTTATTATCGTCGTCATTATCGTCATTATCATCGTCATTATCGTCGTAATTATCGTCGTTAATATCGTCGTTTTATCGTCGTTATTATCGTCATTATCATCGTTATTATCGTCGTAAATATCGTCGTTAATATCGTCGATATTATCGTAGTTATTATCGTCGTTTTATCATTGTTATTATCGTCGTTATTATCGTCATTATCATCGTCATTATCGTCGTAATTATCGTCGTTAATATCGTCGTTAATATCGTCGATATTATAGTAGTTATTATCGTCGTTTTATCGTCGTTATTATCGTTGTTATTATCGTCGTTATTATCAACATTATCATCGTTATTATCGTCGTAATTATCGTTGTTAATATCGTCGATATTATCGTAGTTATTATCGTCGTTTTATCATTGTTATTATCGTCGTTATTATCGTCATTATCATCGTCATTATCGTCGTAATTATCGTCGTTAATATCGTCGTTATTATCGTCGTTATTATCGTCGTTATTATCGTCATTATCATCGTCATTATCGTCGTAATTATCGTCGTTAATATCGTCGTTATTATCGTTGTTATTATCGTCGTTATTATCGTCATTATCATCGTTATTATCGTCGTAAGTATCGTTGTTAATATCGTCGTTATTATCGTCGTTATTATTGTCGTTATTATCTCCGTTTTATCGTCGTTATTATCGTCGTTATTATCGTCGTTATTATCGTCATTATCATCGTTATTATCGTCGTAATTATCGTCGTTAATATCGTCGTTTTATCGTCGTTATTATCGTTGTTATTATCGTCGTTATTATCAACATTATCATCGTTATTATCGTCGTTAATATCGTCGATAATATCGTCGTTATTATCGTCGTTATTATCGTCATTATCATCGTTATTATCGTCGTAAATATCGTCGTTAATATCGTCGATATTATAGTAGTTATTATCGTCGTTTTATCATCGTTATTATCATTGTTATTATCGTCGTTATTATCAACATTATCATCGTTATTATCGTCGTAATTATCGTTGTTAATATCGTCGATACTATCGTAGTTATTATCGTCGTTTTATCATTGTTATTATCGTCGTTATTATCGTCGTTATTATCGTCATTATCATCGTTATTATCGTCGTTATTATCGTCATTATCATCGTCATTATCGTCGTAATTATCGTCGTTATTATCGTCGTTATTATCGTCGTTATTATCGTCGTTATTATCGTCATTATCATCGTCATTATCGTCGTAATTATCGTCGTTAATATCGTCGTTTTATCGTCGTTATTATCGTTGTTATTATCGTCATTATCATCGTTATTATCGTCGTAAATATCGTCGTTAATATCGTCGATATTATAGTAGTTATTATCGTCGTTTTATCGTCGTTATTATCGTTGTTATTATCGTCGTTATTATCAACATTATCATCGTTATTATCGTCGTAATTATCGTTGTTAATATCGTCGATACTATCGTAGTTATTATCGTCGTTTTATCATTGTTATTATCGTCGTTATTATCGTCATTATCATCGTCATTATCGTCGTAATTATCGTCGTTAATATCGTCGTTAATATCGTCGATATTATAGTAGTTATTATCGTCGTTTTATCGTCGTTATTATCGTTGTTATTATAGTCGTTATTATCAACATTATCACCGTTATTACCGTCGTAATTATCATTGTTACTATCGTCGTTATTATCGTCGTTATTATCGTCATTATCATCCTTATTATCCACGTTATTTTCGTTATATTTATCGTCGTTATTATCGTCATTATCATCGTTATTATCGTCGTCATTATCGTCATTATCATCGTTATTATCGTTGTAATTATCGTCTTTAATATCGTCGATATTATCGTAGTTATTATAGTCGTTTTATCATTGTTCATATCGTCGTTATTATCGTCATTATCATCGTCATTATCGTCGTAATTATCGTCGTTAATATCGTCGTTATTATCGTCGTTATTATCGTCGTTATTATCGTCATTATCATCGTCATTATCGTCGTAATTATCGTCGTTAATATCGTCGTTTTATCGTCGTTATTATCGTTGTTATTATCGTCGTAATTATCAACATTATAATCGTTATTATCGTCGTTAATATCGTCGTTAATATCGTCGTTATTATCGTCGTTATTATCGTCATTATCATCGTTATTATCGTCGTAAATATCGTCGTTAATATCGTCGATATTATCGTAGTTATTATCGTCGTTTTATCATTGTTATTATCGTCGTTATTATCGTCATTATCATCGTCATTATCGTCGTAATTATCGTCGTTAATATCGTCGTTAATATCGTCGATATTATAGTAGTTATTATCGTCGTTTTATCGTCGTTATTATAGTTGTTATTATCGTCGTTATTATCAACATTATCATCGTTATTATCGTCGTAATTATCGTTGTTAATATCGTCGATATTATCGTAGTTATTATCGTCGTTTTATCATTGTTATTATCGTCGTTATTATCGTCATTATCATCGTCACTATCGTCGTAATTATCGTCGTTAATATCGTCGTTAATATCGTCGATATTATAGTAGTTATTATCGTCGTTTTATCGTCGTTATTATCGTTGTTATTATCGTCGTTATTATCAACATTATCACCGTTATTATCGTCGTAATTATCGTTGTTACTATCGTCGTTATTATCGTCGTTATTATCGTCATTATCATCCTTATTATCCACGTTATTTTCGTTATATTTATCGTCGTTATTATCGTCATTATCATCGTTATTATCGTCGTCATTATCGTCATTATCATCGTTATTATCGTCGAAATTATCGTCTTTAATATCGTCGATATTATCGGAGTTATTATAGTCGTTTTATCATTGTTCTTATCGTCGTTATTATCGTCGTTATTATCGTCATTATCATCGTCATTATCGTCGTAATTATCGTCGTTAATATCGTCGTTATTATCGTCGTTATTATCGTCGTTATTATCGTCATTATCATCGTCATTATCGTCGTAATTATCGTCGTTAATATCGTCGTTAATATCGTCGATATTATAGTAGTTATTATCGTCATTTTATCGTCGTTATTATCGTTGTTATTATCGTCGTTATTATCAACATTATCATCGTTATTATCGTCGTAATTATCGTTGTTATTATCGTCGTTATTATCGTCGTTAATATCGTCGTTATTATCGTCATTTTCATCCTTATTATCCACGTTATTTTCGTTATATTTATCGTCGTTATTATCGTCATTATCATCGTTATTATCGTCGTCATTATCGTCATTATCATCGTTATTATCGTCGTAATTATCGCCTTTAATATCGTCGATATTATCGGAGTTATTATAGTCGTTTTATCATTGTTCTTATCGTCGTTATTATCGTCATTATCATCGTCATTATAGTCGTAATTATCGTCGTTAATATCGTCGTTATTATCGTTGTTATTATCGTCGTTATTATCGTCATTATCATCGTTATTATCGTCGTAATTATCGTTGTTAATATCGTCGTTATTATCGTCGTTAATATCGTCGTTATTATCGTCATTATCATCCTTATTATCCACGTTATTTTCGTTATATTTATCGTCGTTATTATCGTCATTATCATCGTTATTATCGTCGTCATTATGGTCATTATCATCGTTATTATCGTCGTAATTATCGTCTTTAATATCGTCGATATTATCGTAGTTATTATAGTCGTTTTATCATTGTTCTTATCGTCGTTATTATCGTCGTTATTATCGTCATTATCATCGTCATTATCGTCGTAAAGATCGTCGTTAATATCGTCGTTATTATCGTCCTTATTATCGTCGTTATTATCGTCGTTATCATCGTCATTATCGTCGTTGTTATCGTCGTTAATATCGTCGTTAATATCGTCGATATTATAGTAGTTATTATCGTCGTTTTATCGTCGTTATTATCGTTGTTATTATCGTCGTTATTATCAACATTATCATCGTTATTATCGTCGTAATTATCGTTGTTAATATCGTCGTTATTATCGTCGTTAATATCGTCGTTATTATCGTCATTATCATCGTTATTATCGTCGTAATTATCGTCGTTAATATCGTCGTTTTATCGTCGTTATTATCGTTGTTATTATCGTCGTTATTATCAACATTATCATCGTTATTATCGTCGTTAATATCGTCGTTAATATCGTCGTTATTATCGTCGTTATTATCGTCATTATCATCGTTATTATCGTCGTAAATATCGTCGTTAATATCGTCGATATTATAGTAGTTATTATCGTCGTTTTATCATCGTTATTATCGTTGTTATTATCGTCGTTATTATCAACATTATCATCGTTATTATCGTCGTAATTATCGTTGTTAATATCGTCGGTACTATCGTAGTTATTATCGTCGTTTTATCATTGTTATTATCGTCGTTATTATCGTCGTTATTATCGTCATTATCATCGTTATTATCGTCGTTATTATCGTCATTATCATCGTCATTATCGTCGTAATTATCGTCGTAATTATCGTCGTTAATATCGTCGTTTTATCGTCGTTATTATCGTTGTTATTATCGTCGTAATTATCAACATTATAATCGTTATTATCGTCGTTAATATCGTCGTTAATATCGTCGTTATTATCGTCGTTATTATCGTCATTATCATCGTTATTATCGTCGTAAATATCGTCGTTAATATCGTCGATATTATCGTAGTTATTATCGTCGTTTTATCATTGTTATTATCGTCGTTATTATCGTCATTATCATCGTCATTATCGTCGTAATTATCGTCGTTAATATCGTCGTTAATATCGTCGATATTATCGTAGTTATTATCGTCGTTTTATCATTGTTATTATCGTCGTTATTATCGTCATTATCATCGTCATTATCGTCGTTATTATCGTCGTTAATATCGTCGTTAATATCGTCGATATTATAGTAGTTATTATCGTCGTTTTATCGTCGTTATTATCGTTGTTATTATCGTCGTTATTATCAACATTATCATCGTTATTATCGTCGTAATTATCGTTGTTAATATCGTCGATATTATCGTAGTTATTATCGTCGTTTTATCATTGTTATTATCGTCGTTATTATCGTCATTATCATCGTCACTATCGTCGTAATTATCGTCGTTAATATCGTCGTTAATATCGTCGATATTATAGTAGTTATTATCGTCGTTTTATCGTCGTTATTATCGTTGTTATTATCGTCGTTATTATCAACATTATCATCGTTATTATCGTCGTAATTATCGTTGTTACTATCGTCGTTATTATCGTCGTTATTATCGTCATTATCATCCTTATTATCCACGTTATTTTCGTTATATTTATCGTCGTTATTATCGTCATTATCATCGTTATTATCGTCGTCATTATCGTCATTATCATCGTTATTATCGTCGAAATTATCGTCTTTAATATCGTCGATATTATCGGAGTTATTATAGTCGTTTTATCATTGTTCTTATCGTCGTTATTATCGTCGTTATTATCGTCATTATCATCGTCATTATCGTCGTAATTATCGTCGTTAATATCGTCGTTATTATCGTCGTTATTATCGTCGTTATTATCGTCATTATCATCGTCATTATCGTCGTAATTATCGTCGTTAATATCGTCGTTAATATCGTCGATATTATAGTAGTTATTATCGTCATTTTATCGTCGTTATTATCGTTGTTATTATCGTCGTTATTATCAACATTATCATCGTTATTATCGTCGTAATTATCGTTGTTAATATCGTCGTTATTATCGTCGTTAATATCGTCGTTATTATCGTCATTATCATCCTTATTATCCACGTTATTTTCGTTATATTTATCGTCGTTATTATCGTCATTATCATCGTTATTATCGTCGTCATTATCGTCATTATCATCGTTATTATCGTCGTAATTATCGTCTTTAATATCGTCGATATTATCGGAGTTATTATAGTCGTTTTATCATTGTTCTTATCGTCGTTATTATCGTCATTATCATCGTCATTATAGTCGTAATTATCGTCGTTAATATCGTCGTTATTATCGTTCTTATTATCGTCGTTATTATCGTCATTATCATCGTTATTATCGTGGTAATTATCGTTGTTAATATCGTCGTTATTATCGTCGTTAATATCGTCGTTATTATCGTCATTATCATCCTTATTATCCACGTTATTTTCGTTATATTTATCGTCGTTATTATCGTCATTATCATCGTTATTATCGTCGTCATTATCGTCATTATCATCGTTATTATCGTCGTAATTATCGTCTTTAATATCGTCGATATTATCGTAGTTATTATAGTCGTTTTATCATTGTTCTTATCGTCGTTATTATCGTCGTTATTATCGTCATTATCATCGTCATTATCGTCGTAATTATCGTCGTTAATATCGTCGTTATTATCGTCGTTATTATCGTCGTTATTATCGTCGTTATCATCGTCATTATCGTCGTTATTATCGTCGTTAATATCGTCGTTAATATCGTCGATATTATAGTAGTTATTATCGTCGTTTTATCGTCGTTATTATCGTTGTTATTATCGTCGTTATTATCAACATTATCATCGTTATTATCGTCGTAATTATCGTTGTTAATATCGTCGTTATTATCGTCGTTAATATCGTCGTTATTATCGTCATTATCATCGTTATTATCGTCGTAATTATCGTCGTTAATATCGTCGTTTTATCGTCGTTATTATCGTTGTTATTATCGTCGTTATTATCAACATTATCATCGTTATTATCGTCGTTAATATCGTCGTTAATATCGTCGTTATTATCGTCGTTATTATCGTCATTATCATCGTTATTATCGTCGTAAATATCGTCGTTAATATCGTCGATATTATAGTAGTTATTATCGTCGTTTTATCATCGTTATTATCGTTGTTATTATCGTCGTTATTATCAACATTATCATCGTTATTATCGTCGTATTATCGTTGTTAATATCGTCGATATTATCGTAGTTATTATCGTCGTTTTATCATTGTTATTATCGTCGTTATTATCGTCGTTATTATCGTCATTATCATCGTTATTATCGTCGTTATTATCGTCATTATCATCGTCATTATCGTCGTAATTATCGTCGTTAATATCGTCGTTATTATCGTCGTTATTATCGTCGTTATTATCGTCATTATCATCGTCATTATCGTCGTAATTATCGTCGTTAATATCGTCGTTTTATCGTCGTTATTATCGTTGTTATTATCGTCATTATCATCGTTATTATCGTCGTAAATATCGTCGTTAATATCGTCGATATTATAGTAGTTATTATCGTCGTTTTATCGTCGTTATTATCGTTGTTATTATCGTCGTTATTATCAACATTATCATCGTTATTATCGTCGTAATTATCGTTGTTAATATCGTCGATACTATCGTAGTTATTATCGTCGTTATTATCGTCATTATCATCGTCATTATCGTCGTAATTATCGTCGTTAATATCGTCGTTAATATCGTCGATATTATAGTAGTTTATTATCGTCGTTTTATCGTCGTTATTATCGTTGTTATTATCGTCGTTATTATCAACATTATCACCGTTATTATCGTCGTAATTATCGTTGTTACTATCGTCGTTATTATCGTCGTTATTATCGTCATTATCATCCTCATTATCCACGTTATTTTCGTTATATTTATCGTCGTTATTATCGTCATTATCATCGTTATTATCGTCGTCATTATCGTCATTATCATCGTTATTATCGTCGTAATTATCGTCTTTAATATCGTCGATATTAACGTAGTTATTATAGTCGTTTTATCATTGTTCATATCGTCGTTATTATCGTCATTATCATCGTCATTATCGTCGTAATTATCGTCGTTAATATCGTCGTTATTATCGTCGTTATTATCGTCGTTATTATCGTCATTATCATCGTCATTATCGTCGTAATTATCGTCGTTAATATCGTCGTTTTATCGTCGTTATTATCGTTGTTATTATCGTCGTTATTATCGTCGTTATTATCAACATTATCATCGTTATTATCGTCGTAATTATCGTTGTTAATATCGTCGTTATTATCGTCGTTAATATCGTCGTTATTATCGTCATTATCATCGTTATTATCGTCGTATTATCGTCGTTAATATCGTCGTTTTATCGTCGTTATTATCGTTGTTATTATCGTCGTTATTATCAACATTATCATCGTTATTATCGTCGTTAATATCGTCGTTAATATCGTCGTTATTATCGTCGTTATTATCGTCATTATCATCGTTATTATCGTCGTAAATATCGTCGTTATATCGTCGATATTATAGTAGTTATTATCGTCGTTTTATCATCGTTATTATCGTTGTTATTATCGTCGTTATTATCAACATTATCATCGTTATTATCGTCGTAATTATCGTTGTTAATATCGTCGGTACTATCGTAGTTATTATCGTCGTTTTATCATTGTTATTATCGTCGTTATTATCGTCGTTATTATCGTCATTATCATCGTTATTATCGTCGTTATTATCGTCATTATCATCGTCATTATCGTCGTAATTATCGTCGTTAATATCGTCGTTATTATCGTCGTTATTATCGTCGTTATTATCGTCATTATCATCGTCATTATCGTCGTAATTATCGTCGTTAATATCGTCGTTTTATCGTCGTTATTATCGTTGTTATTATCGTCATTATCATCGTTATTATCGTCGTAAATATCGTCGTTAATATCGTCGATATTATAGTAGTTATTATCGTCGTTTTATCGTCGTTATTATCGTTGTTATTATCGTCGTTATTATCAACATTATCATCGTTATTATCGTCGTAATTATCGTTGTTAATATCGTCGATACTATCGTAGTTATTATCGTCGTTATTATCGTCATTATCATCGTCATTATCGTCGTAATTATCGTCGTTAATATCGTCGTTAATATCGTCGATATTATAGTAGTTATTATCGTCGTTTTATCGTCGTTATTATCGTTGTTATTATCGTCGTTATTATCAACATTATCACCGTTATTATCGTCGTAATTATCGTTGTTACTATCGTCGTTATTATCGTCGTTATTATCGTCATTATCATCCTCATTATCCACGTTATTTTCGTTATATTTATCGTCGTTATTATCGTCATTATCATCGTTATTATCGTCGTCATTATCGTCATTATCATCGTTATTATCGTCGTAATTATCGTCTTTAATATCGTCGATATTATCGTAGTTATTATAGTCGTTTTATCATTGTTCATATCGTCGTTATTATCGTCATTATCATCGTCATTATCGTCGTAATTATCGTCGTTAATATCGTCGTTATTATCGTCGTTATTATCGTCGTTATTATCGTCATTATCATCGTCATTATCGTCGTAATTATCGTCGTTAATATCGTCGTTTTATCGTCGTTATTATCGTTGTTATTATCGTCGTAATTATCAACATTATCATCGTTATTATCGTCGTTAATATCGTCGTTAATATCGTCGTTATTATCGTCGTTATTATCGTCATTATCATCGTTATTATCGTCGTAAATATCGTCGTTAATATCGTCGATATTATCGTAGTTATTATCGTCGTTTTATCATTTTATTATCGTCGTTATTATCGTCATTATCATCGTCATTATCGTCGTAATTATCGTCGTTAATATCGTCGTTAATATCGTCGATATTATAGTAGTTATTATCGTCGTTTTATCGTCGTTATTATCGTTGTTATTATCGTCGTTATTATCAACATTATCATCGTTATTATCGTCGTAATTATCGTTGTTAATATCGTCGATATTATCGTAGTTATTATCGTCGTTTTATCATTGTTATTATCGTCGTTATTATCGTCATTATCATCGTCACTATCGTCGTAATTATCGTCGTTAATATCGTCGTTAATATCGTCGATATTATAGTAGTTATTATCGTCGTTTTATCGTCGTTATTATCGTTGTTATTATCGTCGTTATTATCAACATTATCATCGTTATTATCGTCGTAATTATCGTTGTTACTATCGTCGTTATTATCGTCGTTATTATCGTCATTATCATCCTTATTATCCACGTTATTTTCGTTATATTTATCGTCGTTATTATCGTCATTATCATCGTTATTATCGTCGTCATTATCGTCATTATCATCGTTATTATCGTCGTAATTATCGTCTTTAATATCGTCGATATTATCGGAGTTATTATAGTCGTTTTATCATTGTTCTTATCGTCGTTATTATCGTCATTATCATCGTCATTATCGTCGAAATTATCGTCGTTAATATCGTCGTTATTATCGTTGTTATTATCGTCGTTATTATCGTCATTATCATCGTTATTATCGTCGGGTAAATATCG
>CAJVQJ010000080.1:0-87811 GCA_911387685.1 Dolichovespula media
AACGACGATAATAACGACGATAATATCGATGATAATAACGATAATAACGACAATAATAACGATGATAATGACGATAATGAAGACGATAATAATGATGATAATAAGGATAATAACGACGATAATAACTACGATAATAACGACGATAAAACGACGATATTAACGACGATAATAAGGACGATAATAAGGACGATACTAACGACGATAATATCGATGATAATGACGATAATAACGACGATATTAACGACGATAATAACGACGATAATAACGACGATAAAACGACGATAAATACTATTATAATTATGACGATAATATCGACGATATTAACGATGATAATCACGATAATAACGACGAAAATAACGACAATAATATCGATGTTAATGACGATAATAACGACAATAATAACGATGATAATGACGATAATAAAGACGATAATAATGATGATAATAAGGATAATAACGACGATAATAACTACGATAATAACGACGATAAAACGACGATATTAACGACGATAATAAGGACGATAATAAGGACGATACTAACGACGATAATATCGATGATAATGACGATAATAACGACGATATTAACGACGATAATAACGACGATAATAACGACGATAAAACGACGATAAATACTATTATAATTATGACGATAATATCGACGATATTAACGATGATAATCACGATAATAACGACGAAAATAACGACAATAATATCGATGTTAATGACGATAATAACGACAATAATAACGATGATAATGACGATAATAAAGACGATAATAATGATGATAATAAGGATAATAACGACGATAATAACTACGATAATAACGACGATAAAACGACGATATTAACGACGATAATAAGGACGATAATAACGACAACAATAACGACGATAATAACGACGATAATATCGATGATAATAACGATAATAACGACAATAATAACGATGATAATGACGATAATAAAGACGATTATAATGATGATAATAAGGATAATAACGACGATAATAACTACGATAATAACGACGATAAAACGACGATATTAACGACGATAATAAGGGCGATAATAAGTACGATAATAACGACGATAATAACAACGATAATATCGATGATAATGACGATAATAACGATGATATTAACGACGATAATAACGACGATATTAACGACGATAATAACGACGATAATATCGATGATAATGACGATAATAACGACGGTATTAACGACGAATATTACGACGATAAAACGGCGATATTAACGACGATAATGACGACGATAATAACGATGACAATGACGATAATAACGACGATAAAACGACGATATTAACGACGATAATAAGGACGATAATAACGACGAAAATAACGACGATAATATCGATGATAATGACGATAATAACGACGATATAACGACGATAATAACGACGATAATATCGATGATAATGACGATAATAACGACGGTATTAACGACGATAATAACGACGATATTAACGACGATAAAACGACGATAAATACTATTCTAATTATGACGATAATATCGACGATAATAACGATGATAATCACGATAATAACGACGATAATAACGACGATAATATCGATGATAATAACGATAATAACGACAATAATAACGATGATAATGACCATAATAAAGACGATAATAATGATGATAATAAGGATAATAACGACGATAATAACTACGATAATAACGACGATAAAACGACGATATTAACGACGATAATAAGGACGATAATAACGACGATAATAACGACGATAATATCGATGATAATGACGATAATAACGACGAAATTAACGACGATAATAACGACGATAATATCGATGATAATGACGATAATAACGACGGTATTAACGTCGATAATAACGACGATAATGACGACGATAAAACGACGATAAACACTATTATAATTAGGACGATAATATCGACGATAATAACGATGATAATCACGATAATAACGACGATAATAACGACGATAATATCGATGTTAATGACGATAATAACGACGATATTAACGACAAAAATAACGACGATAATAACGACGATAATAATGATGATAATGACGATATTAACGACGATAATAACGACGATTATAACGACGATAAAATAGGATAATAACGACGATAATAACTACGATAATAACGACGATAATAACGACGATAATATCGATGATAATGACGATAATAACGACGATATTAACGACGATAATAACGACGATATAAACGACGATAATAACGACGATAATAATGATGATAATGGCGATAAAAACGACGATATTAACGACGATAATAACGACGATAATAACGACGATAATAATGATGATAATAAGGATAATAACGACGATAATAACTACGATAATAACGACGATAAAACGACGGTATTATCGACGATAATAAGGACGATAATAAGGACGATAATAACGACGATAATATCGATGATAATGACGATAATAACGACGATATTAACGACGATAATAACGACGATAATAACGACTATAAAACGACGTTATTATCTACGATAATAAGGACGATAATAAGGACGATAATAACGACGATAATATCGATGATAATGACGATAATAACGACGATATTAACGACGATAATAACGACGATAATATCGATGTTAATGACGATAATAACGACGATATTAACGACGATAATAACGACGATAATAATGATGATAATGGCGATAAAAACGACGATATTAACGACGATAATAACGACGATAATAACGACGATAATAATGATGATAATAAGGATAATAACGACGATAATAACTACGATAATAACGACGATAAAAAGACGGTATTATCGACGATAATAAGGACGATAATAAGGACGATAATAACGACGATAATATCGATGATAATGACGATAATAACGACGATATTAACGACGATAATAACGACGATAATAACGACGATAATATCGATGTTAATGACGATAATAACGACGATATTAACGACGATAATAACGACGATAATAACGACGATAATAATGATGATAATGACGATATTAACGACGATAATAACGACGATAATAACGACGATAATAAGGATAATAACGACGATAATAACTACGATAATAACGACGATAAAACGACGATATTATCGACGATAATAAGGACGATAAAAAGGACGATAATATCGATGATAATGACGATAATAACGACGATATTAACGACGATAATAACGACGATAATAACGACGATAATATCGATGTTAATGACGATAATAACGACGATAATAACGACGATAAAACGACGATATTAACGACGATAAAGCGACGATAATAACGACGATAATATCGATGATAACGACGATAATAACTACGATAATAACGACGATAAAACGACGATATTAACGACGATAATAAGGACGATAATAACGACGATAATAACGACGATAATATCGATGATAATGACGATAATAACGACGATATTAACGACGATAATAACGACGATATTAACGACGTTAATAACGACGATAATATCGATGATAATGACGATAATAACGACGGTATTAACGACGAATATTACGACGATAAAACGGCGATATTAACGACGATAATGACGATGATAATAACGATGACAATGACGATAATAACGACGATAAAACGACGATATTAACGACGATAATAAGGACGATAATAAGCACGATAATAACGACGATAATATCGATGATAATGACGATAATAACGACGATATTAACGACGATATTAACGACGATAATAAGGACGATAATAAGTACGATAATAACGACGAAAATAACGACGATAATATCGATGATAATGACGATAATAACGACGATATTAACGACGATAATAACGACGATAATATCGATGATAATGACGATAATAACGACGGTATTAACGACGATAATAACGACGATAATAACGACGATAAAACGACGATAAATACTATTCTAATTATGACGATAATATCGACGATAATAACGATGATAATCACGATAATAACGACGATAATAACGACGATAATATCGATGATAATAACGATAATAACGACAATAATAACGATGATAATGACGATAATGAAGACGATAATAATGATGATAATAAGGATAATAACGACGATAATAACTACGATAATAACGACGATAAAACGACGATATTAACGACGATAATAAGGACGATAATAAGGACGATACTAACGACGATAATATCGATGATAATGACGATAATAACGACGATATTAACGACGATAATAACGACGATAATAACGACGATAAAACGACGATAAATACTATTATAATTATGACGATAATATCGACGATATTAACGATGATAATCACGATAATAACGACGAAAATAACGACAATAATATCGATGTTAATGACGATAATAACGACAATAATAACGATGATAATGACGATAATAAAGACGATAATAATGATGATAATAAGGATAATAACGACGATAATAACTACGATAATAACGACGATAAAACGACGATATTAACGACGATAATAAGGACGATAATAACGACAACAATAACGACGATAATAACGACGATAATATCGATGATAATAACGATAATAACGACAATAATAACGATGATAATGACGATAATAAAGACGATTATAATGATGATAATAAGGATAATAACGACGATAATAACTACGATAATAACGACGATAAAACGACGATATTAACGACGATAATAAGGACGATAATAAGTACGATAATAACGACGATAATAACAACGATAATATCGATGATAATGACGATAATAACGACGATATTAACGACGATAATAACGACGATATTAACGACGATAATAACGACGATAATATCGATGATAATGACGATAATAACGACGGTATTAACGACGAATATTACGACGATAAAACGGCGATATTAACGACGATAATGACGACGATAATAACGATGACAATGACGATAATAACGACGATAAAACGACGATATTAACGACGATAATAAGGACGATAATAACGACGAAAATAACGACGATAATATCGATGATAATGACGATAATAACGACGATATTAACGACGATAATAACGACGATAATATCGATGATAATGACGATAATAACGACGGTATTAACGACGATAATAACGACGATATTAACGACGATAAAACGACGATAAATACTATTCTAATTATGACGATAATATCGACGATAATAACGATGATAATCACGATAATAACGACGATAATAACGACGATAATATCGATGATAATAACGATAATAACGACAATAATAACGATGATAATGACGATAATAAAGACGATAATAATGATGATAATAAGGATAATAACGACGATAATAACTACGATAATAACGACGATAAAACGACGATATTAACGACGATAATAAGGACGATAATAACGACGATAATAACGACGATAATATCGATGATAATGACGATAATAACGACGAAATTAACGACGATAATAACGACGATAATATCGATGATAATGACGATAATAACGACGGTATTAACGTCGATAATAACGACGATAATGACGACGATAAAACGACGATAAACACTATTATAATTAGGACGATAATATCGACGATAATAACGATGATAATCACGATAATAACGACGATAATAACGACGATAATATCGATGTTAATGACGATAATAACGACGATATTAACGACGATAATAACGACGATAATAACGACGATAATAATGATGATAATGACGATTATAACGACGATAAAATAGGATAATAACGACGATAATAACTACGATAATAACGACGATAATAACGACGATAATATCGATGATAATGACGATAATAACGACGATATTAACGACGATAATAACGACGATATAAACGACGATAATAACGACGATAATAATGATGATAATGGCGATAAAAACGACGATATTAACGACGATAATAACGACGATAATAACGACGATAATAATGATGATAATAAGGATAATAACGACGATAATAACTACGATAATAACGACGATAAAACGACGGTATTATCGACGATAATAAGGACGATAATAAGGACGATAATAACGACGATAATATCGATGATAATGACGATAATAACGACGATATTAACGACGATAATAACGACGATAATAACGACTATAAAACGACGTTATTATCTACGATAATAAGGACGATAATAAGGACGATAATAACGACGATAATATCGATGATAATGACGATAATAACGACGATATTAACGACGATAATAACGACGATAATATCGATGTTAATGACGATAATAACGACGATATTAACGACGATAATAACGACGATAATAATGATGATAATGGCGATAAAAACGACGATATTAACGACGATAATAACGACGATAATAACGACGATAATAATGATGATAATAAGGATAATAACGACGATAATAACTACGATAATAACGACGATAAAAAGACGGTATTATCGACGATAATAAGGACGATAATAAGGACGAAAATAACGACGATAATATCGATGATAATGACGATAATAACGACGATATTAACGACGATAGTAACGACGATAATAACGACGATAATATCGATGTTAATGACGATAATAACGACGATATTAACGACGATAATAACGACGATAATAACGACGATAATAATGATGATAATGACGATATTAACGACGATAATAACGACGATAATAACGACGATAATAAGGATAATAACGACGATAATAACTACGATAATAACGACGATAAAACGACGATATTATCGACGATAATAAGGACGATAAAAAGGACGATAATATCGATGATAATGACGATAATAACGACGATATTAACGACGATAATAACGACGATAATAACGACGATAATATCGATGTTAATGACGATAATAACGACGATAATAACGACGATAAAACGACGATATTAACGACGATAAAGCGACGATAATAACGACGATAATATCGATGATAACGACGATAATAACTACGATAATAACGACGATAAAACGACGATATTAACGACGATAATAAGGACGATAATAACGACGATAATAACGACGATAATATCGATGATAATGACGATAATAACGACGATATTAACGACGATAATAACGACGATATTAACGACGTTAATAACGACGATAATATCGATGATAATGACGATAATAACGACGGTATTAACGACGAATATTACGACGATAAAACGACGATATTAACGACGATAATGACGACGATAATAACGATGACAATGACGATAATATCGACGATAATAACGACGATATTAACGACGATAACAAGGACGATAATGACGACGATATTATCGATGACAATGACGTTAATAACGACGATAATATCGACGATAATATCGATGATAACGACGATAATAACTACGATAATAACGACGATAAAACGACGATATTAACGACGATAATAAGGACGATAATAAGGACGATACTAACGACGATAATATCGATGATAATGACGATAATAACGACGATATTAACGACGATAATAACGACGATAATAACGACGATAAAACGACGATAAATACTATTATAATTATGACGATAATATCGACGATATTAACGATGATAATCACGATAATAACGACGAAAATAACGACAATAATATCGATGTTAATGACGATAATAACGACAATAATAACGATGATAATGACGATAATAAAGACGATAATAATGATGATAATAAGGATAATAACGACGATAATAACTACGATAATAACGACGATAAAACGACGATATTAACGACGATAATAAGGACGATAATAACGACAACAATAACGACGATAATAACGACGATAATATCGATGATAATAACGATAATAACGACAATAATAACGATGATAATGACGATAATAAAGACGATTATAATGATGATAATAAGGATAATAACGACGATAATAACTACGATAATAACGACGATAAAACGACGATATTAACGACGATAATAAGGACGATAATAAGTACGATAATAACGACGATAATAACAACGATAATATCGATGATAATGACGATAATAACGACGATATTAACGACGATAATAACGACGATATTAACGACGATAATAACGACGATAATATCGATGATAATGACGATAATAACGACGGTATTAACGACGAATATTACGACGATAAAACGGCGATATTAACGACGATAATGACGACGATAATAACGATGACAATGACGATAATAACGACGATAAAACGACGATATTAACGACGATAATAAGGACGATAATAACGACGAAAATAACGACGATAATATCGATGATAATGACGATAATAACGACGATATTAACGACGATAATAACGACGATAATATCGATGATAATGACGATAATAACGACGGTATTAACGACGATAATAACGACGATATTAACGACGATAAAACGACGATAAATACTATTCTAATTATGACGATAATATCGACGATAATAACGATGATAATCACGATAATAACGACGATAATAACGACGATAATATCGATGATAATAACGATAATAACGACAATAATAACGATGATAATGACGATAATAAAGACGATAATAATGATGATAATAAGGATAATAACGACGATAATAACTACGATAATAACGACGATAAAACGACGATATTAACGACGATAATAAGGACGATAATAACGACGATAATAACGACGATAATATCGATGATAATGACGATAATAACGACGAAATTAACGACGATAATAACGACGATAATATCGATGATAATGACGATAATAACGACGGTATTAACGTCGATAATAACGACGATAATGACGACGATAAAACGACGATAAACACTATTATAATTAGGACGATAATATCGACGATAATAACGATGATAATCACGATAATAACGACGATAAAAACGACGATAATATCGATGTTAATGACGATAATAACGACGATATTAACGACGATAATAACGACGATAATAACGACGATAATAATGATGATAATGACGATTATAACGACGATAAAATAGGATAATAACGACGATAATAACTACGATAATAACGACGATAATAACGACGATAATATCGATGATAATGACGATAATAACGACGATATTAACGACGATAATAACGACGATATAAACGACGATAATAACGACGATAATAATGATGATAATGGCGATAAAAACGACGATATTAACGACGATAATAACGACGATAATAACGACGATAATAATGATGATAATAAGGATAATAACGACGATAATAACTACGATAATAACGACGATAAAACGACGGTATTATCGACGATAATAAGGACGATAATAAGGACGATAATAACGACGATAATATCGATGATAATGACGATAATAACGACGATATTAACGACGATAATAACGACGATAATAACGACTATAAAACGACGTTATTATCTACGATAATAAGGACGATAATAAGGACGATAATAACGACGATAATATCGATGATAATGACGATAATAACGACGATATTAACGACGATAATAACGACGATAATATCGATGTTAATGACGATAATAACGACGATATTAACGACGATAATAACGACGATAATAATGATGATAATGGCGATAAAAACGACGATATTAACGACGATAATAACGACGATAATAACGACGATAATAATGATGATAATAAGGATAATAACGACGATAATAACTACGATAATAACGACGATAAAAAGACGGTATTATCGACGATAATAAGGACGATAATAAGGACGATAATAACGACGATAATATCGATGATAATGACGATAATAACGACGATATTAACGACGATAATAACGACGATAATAACGACGATAATATCGATGTTAATGACGATAATAACGACGATATTAACGACGATAATAACGACGATAATAACGACGATAATAATGATGATAATGACGATATTAACGACGATAATAACGACGATAATAACGACGATAATAAGGATAATAACGACGATAATAACTACGATAATAACGACGATAAAACGACGATATTATCGACGATAATAAGGACGATAAAAAGGACGATAATATCGATGATAATGACGATAATAACGACGATATTAACGACGATAATAACGACGATAATAACGACGATAATATCGATGTTAATGACGATAATAACGACGATAATAACGACGATAAAACGACGATATTAACGACGATAAAGCGACGATAATAACGACGATAATATCGATGATAACGACGATAATAACTACGATAATAACGACGATAAAACGACGATATTAACGACGATAATAAGGACGATAATAACGACGATAATAACGACGATAATATCGATGATAATGACGATAATAACGACGATATTAACGACGATAATAACGACGATATTAACGACGTTAATAACGACGATAATATCGATGATAATGACGATAATAACGACGGTATTAACGACGAATATTACGACGATAAAACGACGATATTAACGACGATAATGACGACGATAATAACGATGACAATGACGATAATATCGACGATAATAACGACGATATTAACGACGATAACAAGGACGATAATGACGACAATATTATCGATGACAATGACGATAATAACGACGATAATATCGATGTTAATGACGATAATAACGACGATATTAACGACGATAATAACGACGATAATAACGACGATAATAACGACGATAAAACGACGATATTAACGACGATAAAGCGACGATAATAACGACGATAATATCGATGATAATGACGATAATAACGACGATATTAACTACGATAATAACGACGATAATAACGACGATAAAATGACGATAATTATGACGATAATAACGACGATATTAGCAACGATAATAACGACGATATTAACGACAAATATTACGACGATAATAACGATGATAATAACGATAATAACGACAATAATAACGATGATAATGACGATAATAAAGACGATAATAATGATGATAATAAGGATAATAACGACGATAATAACTACGATAATAACGACGATAAAACGACGATATTAACGACGATAATAAGGACGATAATAACGACAATAATAACGACGATAATAACGACGATAATATCGATGATAATAACGATAATAACGACAATAATAACGATGATAATGACGATAATAAAGACGATTATAATGATGATAATAAGGATAATAACGACGATAATAACTACGATAATAACGACGATAAAACGACGATATTAACGACGATAATAAGGACGATAATAAGGACGATACTAACAACGATAATATCGATGATAATGACGATAATAACGACGATATTAACGACGATAATAACGCCGATAATAACGACGATAAAACGACGATAAATACTATTATAATTATGACGATAATATCGACGATATTAACGATGATAATCACGATAATAACGACGAAAATAACGACGATAATATCGATGTTAATGACGATTATAACGACGATATTAACGACGATAATAACGACAATAATAACGCAGATAAAACGACGATATTAACGACGATAAAGCGACGATAATAACGACGATAATATCGATGATAATGACGATAATAACGACGATAATAACGACGATATTAACGACGATAATAACGATGATAATAACGATAATAACGACAATAATAACGATGATAATAACGATAATAAAGACGATAATAATGATGATAATAAGGATAATAACGACGATAATAACTACGATAATAACGACTATAAAACGACGTTATTATCTACGATAATAAGGACGATAATAAGGACGATAATAACGACGATAATATCGATGATAATGACGATAATAACGACGATATTAACGACGATAATAACGACGATAAAACGACGATATTAACGACGATAATAAGGACGATAATAAGGACGATAATAACGACGATAATATCGATGATAATGACGATAATAACGACGATATTAACGACGATAAAACGACGATATTAACGACGATATTAACGACGATAAAGCGACGATAATAACGACGATAATATCGATGATAATGACGATAATAACGACGATATTAACGACGATAATAACGACGATATTAACGACGATATTAACGACGATAAAGCGACGATAATAACGACGATAATATCGATGATAATGACGATAATAACGACGATATTAACGACGATAACAAGGACGATAATGACGACGATATTATCGATGACAATGACGATAATAACGACGATAATAATGATGATAATAAGGATAATAACGACGATAATAACTACGATAATAACGACGATAAAACGACGATATTATCGACGATAATAAGGACGACAACAAGGACGATAATAACGACGATAATATCGATGATAATGACGATAATAACGACGATATTAACGACGATAATAACGACGATAATAACGACGATATTAACGGCGATAATAACGACGATATTAACGACGATATTAACGACGATAAAGCGACGATAATAACGACGATAATATCGATGATAATGACGATAATAACGACGGTATTAACGACGAATATTACGACGATAAAACGACGATATTAACGACGATAATGACGAAGATAATAACGATGACAATGACGATAATAACGACGATAATAACGACGATATTTACGACGATAACGAGGACGATAATGACGACGATATTATCGATGACAATGACGATAATAACGACGATAATATCGATGTTAATGACGATAATAACGAAAATATTAACGACGATAGTAACGACGATAAAACGACCATATTAACGACGATAATAAGGACGATAATAAGGACGATAATAACGACGATAATATCGATGTTAATGACGATAATAACGACGATATTAACGACGATAAAACGACCATATTAACGACGATAATAAGGACGATAATAACGACGATATTAACGACGATAATAACGACGATAATAACGACGATAAAACGACGATATTAACGACGATAATAAGGACGATAATAAGGACGATAATAACGACGATAATATCGATGATAATGACGATAATAACGACGATATTAACGACGATAATAACGACGATAAAACGACGATATTAACGACGATAATAAGGACGATAATAAGGACGATAATAACGACGATAATATCGATGATAATGACGATAATAACGACGATATTAACGACGATAAAACGACGATATTAACGACGATATTAACGACGATAAAGCGACGATAATAACGACGATAATATCGATGATAATGACGATAATAACGACGATATTAACGACGATAATAACGACGATATTAACGACGATATTAACGACGATAAAGCGACGATAATAACGACGATAATATCGATGATAATGACGATAATAACGACGATATTAACGACGATAACAAGGACGATAATGACGACGATATTATCGATGACAATGACGATAATAACGACGATAATATCGATGTTAATGACGATAATAACGACGATATTAACGACGATAATAACGACGATAATAACGACGATAAAACGACGATATTAACGACGATAATAAGGACGATAATAAGGACGATAATAACGACGATAATATCGATGATAATGACGATAATAACGACGATATTAACTACGATAATAACGACGATAAAACGACGATATTAACGACGATAATAAGGACGATAATAAGGACGATAATAACGACGATAATATCGATGATAATGACGATAATAACGACGATATTAACGACGATAAAACGACGATATTAACGACGATATTAACGACGATAAAGCGACGATAATAACGACGATAATATCGATGATAATGACGATAATAACGACGATATTAACGACGATAATAACGACGATAATATCGATGATAATGACGATAATAACGATGGTATTAACGACGAATATTACGACGATAAAACGACGATATTAACGACGATAATGACGACGATAATAACGATGACAATGACGATAATAACGACGATAATAACGACGATATTAACGACGATAACAAGGACGATAATGACGACGATATTATCGATGACAATGACGATAATAACGACGATAATATCGATGTTAATGACGATAATAACGACGATATTAACGACGATGTTAATGACGATAATAACGACGATATTAACGAAGATAATAACGACGATAATAACGACGATAAAACGACGATATTAACGACGATAATAAGGACGATAATAAGGACGATAAAAACGACGATAATATCGATGATAATGACGATAATAACGACGATATTAACGACGATAATAACGACGATAATAACGACGATAATAATCATGATAATAAGGATAATAACGACGATAATAACTACGGTAATAACGACGATAAAACGACGATATTATCGACGATAATAAGGACGATAATAAGGACGATAATAACGACGATAATAACGACGATAATATCGATGTTAATGACGATAATAACGACGATATTAACGACGATAAAACGACGATATTAACGACGATATTAACGACGATAAAGCGACGATAATAACGACGATAATATCGATGATAATGACGATAATAACGACGATATTAACGACGATAATAACGACGATAAAACGACCATATTAACGACGATAATAAGGACGATAATAAGGACGATAATAACGACGATAATATCGATGTTAATGACGATAATAACGACGATATTAACGACGATAAAACGACGATATTAACGACGATATTAACGACGATAAAGCGACGATAATAACGACGAAAATATCGATGATAATGACGATAATAACGACGATATTAACGGCGATAATAACGACGATATTAACGACGATATTAACGACGATAAAGCGACGATAATAACGACGATAATATCGATGATAATGACGATAATAACGACGATATTAACGACGATAACAAGGACGATAATGACGACGATATTATCGATGACAATGACGATAATAACGACCATAATATCGATGTTAATGACGATAATAACGACGATATTAACGACGATAATAACGACGTTATTAACGACGATAATAACGACGATAATAACGACGATAAAACGACGATATTAACGACGATAATAAGGACGATAATAAGGACGATAATAACGACGATAATATCGATGATAATGACGATAATAACGACGATATTAACGACGATAAAACGACGATATTAACGACGATATTTACGACGATAAAACGACGATATTAACGACGATAATAACGACGTTATTAACGACGATAATAACGACGATAATAACGACGATAAAACGACGATATTAACGACGATAATAAGGACGATAATAAGGACGATAATATCGACGATAATAACGATGACAATGACGATTATAACGACGATAATAACGACGATATTAACGACGATAACAAGGACGATAATGACGACGATATTATCGATGACAATGACGATAATAACGACGATAATATCGATGTTAATAACGATAATAACGACGATATTAACGACGATAATAACGACGATAATAACGACGATAAAACGACGATATTAACGACGATAATAAGGACGATAATAAGGACGATAATAACGACGATAATATCGATGATAATGACGATAATAACGACGATATTAACGACGATAATAACGACGATAAAACGACGATATTAACGACGATAATAAGGACGATAATAAGGACGATAATAACGACGATAATATCGATGATAATGACGATAATAACGACGATATTAACGACGATAAAACGACGATATTAACGACGATATTAACGACGATAAAGCGACGATAATAACGACGATAATATCGATGATAATGACGATAATAACGACGATATTAACGACGATAATAACGACGATATTAACGACGATATTAACGACGATAAAGCGACGATAATAACGACGATAATATCGATGATAATGACGATAATAACGACGATATTAACGACGATAACAAGGACGATAATGACGACGATATTATCGATGACAATGACGATAATAACGACGATAATATCGATGTTAATGACGATAATAACGACGATATTAACGACGATAATAACGACGATAAAACGACCATATTAACGACGATAATAAGGACGATAATAAGAACGATAATAACGACGATAATATCGATGTTAATGACGATAATAACGACGATATTAACGACGATAAAACGACGATATTAACGACGATATTAACGACGATAAAGCGACGATAATAACGACGATAATATCGATGATAATGACGATAATAACGACGATATTAACGACGATTATAACGACGATAATATCGATGATAATGACGATAATAACGATGGTATTAACGACGAATATTACGACGATAAAACGACGATATTAACGACGATAATGACGACGATAATAACGATGACAATGACGATAATAACGACGATAATAACGACGATATTAACGACGATAACAAGGACGATAATGACGACGATATTATCGATGACAATGACGATAATAACGACGATAATATCGATGTTAATGACGATAATAACGACGATATTAACGACGATGTTAATGACGATAATAACGACAATATTAACGAAGATAATAACGACGATAATAACGACGATAAAACGACGATATTAACGACGATAATAAGGACGATAATAAGGACGATAAAAACGACGATAATATCGATGATAATGACGATAATAACGACGATATTAACGACGATAATAACGACGATAATAACGACGATAATAATGATGATAATAAGGATAATAACGACGATAATAACTACGGTAATAACGACGATAAAACGACGATATTATCGACGATAATAAGGACGATAATAAGGACGATAATAACGACGATAATAACGACGATAATATCGATGATAATGACGATAATAACGACGATATTAACGACGATAAAACGACGATATTAACGACGATATTAACGACGATAAAGCGACGATAATAACGACGATAATATCGATGATAATGACGATAATAACGACGATATTAACGACGATAACAAGGACGATAATGACGACGATATTATCGATGACAATGACGATAATAACGACCATAATATCGATTTTAATGACGAAAATAACGACGATATTAACGACGATAATAACGACGATAAAACGACCATATTAACGACGATAATAAGGACGATAATAAGGACGATAATAACGACGATAATATCGATGTTAATGACGATAATAACGACGATATTAACGACGATAAAACGACGATATTAATGACGATATTAACGACGATAAAGCGACGATAATAACGACGATAATATCGATGATAATGACGATAATAACGACGATATTAACGACGATAATAACGACGATAATATCGATGATAATGACGATAATAACGACGGTATTAACGACGAATATTACGACGATAAAACGACGATATTAACGACGATAATGACGAAGATAATAACGATGACAATGACGATAATAACGACGATAATAACGACGATATTAACGACGATAACGAGGACGATAATGACGACGATATTATCGATGACAATGACGATAATAACGACGATAATATCGATGTTAATGACGATAATAACGCCAATATTAACGACGATAGTAACGACGATAAAACGACCATATTAACGACGATAATAAGGACGATAATAAGGACGATAATAACGACGATAATATCGATGTTAATGACGATAATAACGACGATATTAACGACGATAAAACGACGATATTAACGACGATATTAACGACGATAAAGCGACGATAATAACGACGATAATATCGATGATAATGACGATAATAACGACGATATTAACGACGATAATAACGACGATAATATCGATGATAATGACGATAATAACGACGGTATTAACGACAAATATTACGACGATAAAACGACGATATTAACGACGATAATGACGACGATAATAACGATGACAATGACGATAATAACGACGATATTAACGACGATAACAAGGACGATAATGACGACGATATTATCGATGACAATGACGATAATAACGACGATAATATCGATGTTAATGACGATAATAACGACGATATTAACGACGATAATAACGACGATAAAACGACCATATTAAGGACGATAATAAGGACGATAATAAGGACGATAATAACGACGATAATATCGATGTTAATGACGATAATAACGACGATATTAACGACGATAAAACGACGATATTAACGACGATATTAACGACGATAAAGCGACGATAATAACGACGATAACATCGATGATAATGACGATAATAACGACGATATTAACGACGATAATAACGACGATAATATCGATGATAATGACGATAATAACGATGGTATTAACGACGAATATTACGACGATAAAACGACGATATTAACGACGATAATGACGACGATAATAACGATGACAATGACGATAATAACGACGATAATAACGACGATATTAACGACGATAACAAGGACGATAATGACGTCGATATTATCGATGACAATGACGATAATAACGACGATAATATCTATGTTAATGACGATAATAACGACGATATTAACGACGATGTTAATGACGATAATAACGACGATAAAACGACGATATTAACGACAATAATAAGGACGATAATAAGGACGATAATAACGACGATAATATCGATGATAATGACGATAATAACGACGATATTAACGACGATAAAACGACGATATTAACGACGATATTAACGACGATAAAGCGACGATAATAACGACGATAATATCGATGATAATGACGATAATAACGACGATATTAACGACGATAATAACGACGATATTAACGACGATATTAACGACGATAAAGCGACGATAATAACGACGATAATATCGATGATAATGACGATAATAACGACGATATTAACGACGATAACAAGGACGATAATGACGACGATATTATCGATGACAATGACGATAATATCGACGATAATATCGATGTTAATGACGATAATAACGACGATATTAACGACGATAATAACGACAATAAAACGACCATATTAACGACGATAATAAGGACGATAATAAGGACGATAATAACGACGGTAATATCGATGTTAATGACGATAATAACGACGATATTAACGACGATAAAACGACCATATTAACGACGATATTAACGACGATAAAGCGACGATAATAACGACGATAATATCGATGATAATGACGATAATAACGACGATATTAACGACGATAATAACGACGATAATATCGATGATAATGACGATAATAACGATGGTATTAACGGCGAATATTACGACGATAAAACGACGATATTAACGACGATAATGACGACGATAATAAGGACGATAATAACGACGATATTAACGACGATAACAAGGACGATAATGACGACGATATTACCGATGACAATGACGATAATAACGACGATAATATCGATGTTAATGACGATAATAACGACGATATTAACGATAATAATACAATAATAACGATGATAATGACGATAATAAAGACGATAATAATGATGATAATAAGGATAATAACGACGATAATAACTACGATAATAACGACGATAAAACGACGATATTAACGACGATAATAAGGACGATAATAACGACGATAATAACGACGATAATAACGACGATAATATCGATGATAATAACGATAATAACGACAATAATAACGATGATAATGACGATAATAAAGACGATTATAATGATGATAATAAGGATAATAACGACGATAATAACTACGATAATAACGACGATAAAACGACGATATTAACGACGATAATAAGGACGATAATAAGTACGATAATAACGACGATAATAACAACGATAATATCGATGATAATGACGATAATAACGACGATATTAACGACGATAATAACGACGATATTAACGACGATAATAACGACGATAATATCGATGATAATGACGATAATAACGACGGTATTAACGACGAATATTACGACGATAAAACGACGATATAAACGACGATAATGACGACGATAATAACGATGACAATGACGATAATAACGACGATAAAACGACGATATTAACGACGATAATAAAGACGATAATAAGGACGATAATAACGACGATAATATCGATTATAATGACGATAATAACGACGATATTAACGACGATATTAACGACGATAATAAGGACGATAATAAGTACAATAATAACGACGAAATTAACGACGATAATATCGATGATAATGACGATTATACCGACGATATTAACGACGATAATAACTACGATAATATCGATGATAATGACGATAATATCGACGGTATTAACGACGATAATAACGACGATAAAAACGACGATAAAACGACGATAAATACTATTATAATTATGACGATAATATCGACGATAATAACGATGATAATCACGATAATAACGACGATTATAACGACGATAATATAGATGTTAATGACGATAATAACGTCGATATTAACGACGATAATAACGACGATAATAACGACGATAATAATGATGATAATGACGATATTAACGACGATAATAACGACGAAAATAACGACGATAATAAGGATAATAACGACGATAATAACTACGATAATAACGACGATAAAACGACGATATTATCGACGATAATAAGGACGATAATAAGGACGATAATAACGACGATAATAACGACGATAAAACGACGATAAAAACGACGATAATTATGACGATAATAACGACGATATTAGCAACGATAATAACGACGATATTAACGACAAATATTACGACGATAATAACGATGATAATAACGATAATAACGACAATAATTTCGATGATAATGACGATAATAAAGACGATAATAGTGATGATAATAAGGATAATAACGACGATAATAACTACGATAATAACGACGATAAAACGACGATATTAACGACGATAATAAGGACAATAATAACGACGATAATAACGACGATAATATCAATGTTAATGACGATAATAACGACGATATTAACGACGATAATAACGACGATAATAACGACGATAATAATGATGATAATGACGATATTAACGACGATAATAACGACGATAATAACGACGATAATAAGGATAATAACGACGATAATAACTACGATAATAACGACGATAAAACGACGATAAGAAGGACGATAATAAGGACGATAATAACGACGATAATAACGACGATAATATCGATGATAATGACGATAATAAAGACGATTATAATGATGATAATAAGGATAATAACGACGATAATAACTACGATAATAACGACGATAATAACGACGATATTAACGACGATAATAACGACGATAATAATGATGATAATGGCGATAATAACGACGATATTAACGACGATAATAACGACGATAATAACGACGATAATAATGATGATAATAAGGATAATAACGACGATAATAACTACGATAATAACGACGATAAAACGACGATATTATCGACGATAATAAGGACGACAACAAGGACGATAATAACGACGATAATATCGATGATAATGACGATAATAACGACGATATTAACGACGATAATAACGACGATAATAACGACGATAATATCGATGATAATGACGATAATAACGACGGTATTAACGACGATAATAACGACGATAATAACGACGATAAAACGACGATAAATACTATTATAATTATGACGATAATATCGACGATAATAACGATGATAATCACGATAATAACGACGATAATAACGACGATAATATCAATGTTAATGACGATAATAACGACGATATTAACGACGATAATAACGACGATAATAACGACGATAATAATGATGATAATGACGATATTAACGACGATAATAACGACGATAATAACGACGATAATAAGGATAATAACGACGATAATAACTACGATAATAACGACGATAAAACGACGATAAGAAGGACGATAATAAGGACGATAATAACGACGATAATAACGACGATAATATCGATGATAATGACGATAATAAAGACGATTATAATGATGATAATAAGGATAATAACGACGATAATAACTACGATAATAACGACGATAAAACGACGATATTAACGACGATAATAAGGACGATGATAACGACGATAATAACGACGGTAATATCGATGGTAATGACGATAATAACGACGATATTAACGACGAATATTCCGACGATAAAACGACGATATTAACGACGATAATGACGACGATAATAACGATGACAATGACGATAATAACGACGATATTAATGACGATAACAAGGACGATAATGACGACGATATTATCGATGACAATGACGATAATAACGACCATAATATCGATGTTAATGACGATAATAACGACGATATTAACGACGATAATAACGACGTTATTAACGACGATAATAACGACGATAATAACGACGATAAAACGACGATATTAACGACGATAAAAAGGACGATAATAAGGACGATAATAACGACGATAATATCGATGATAATGACGATAATAACGACGATATTAACGACGATAATAACGACGATAATAACGACGATATTAACGACGATATTAACGACGATAAAGCGACGATAATAACGACGATAATATCGATGATAATGACGATAATAACGACGATATTAACGACGATAATAACGACGATAATAACGACGATAAAACAACGATAAATACTATTATAATTATGACGATAATATCGACGATAATAACGATGACAATGACGATTATAACGACGATAATAACGACGATATTAACGACGATAACAAGGACGATAATGACGACGATATTATCGATGACAATGACGATAATAACGACGATAATATCGATGTTAATGACGATAATAACGACGATATTAACGACGATAATAACGACGATAATAACGACGATAAAACGACGATATTAACGACGATAATAAGGACGATAATAAGGACGATAATAACGACGATAATATCGATGATAATGACGATAATAACGACGATAATAACGACGATAATAACGACGATAAAACGACGATATTAACGACGACAATAAGGACGATAATAAGGACGATAATAACGACGATAATATCGATGATAATGACGATAATAACGACGATATTAACGACGATAAAACGACGATATTAACGACGATATTAACGACGATAAAGCGACGATAATAACGACGATAATATCGATGATAATGACGATAATAACGACGATATTAACGTCGATAATAACGACGATATTAACGACGATATTAACGACGATAAAGCGACGATAATAACGACGATAATATCGATGATAATGACGATAATAACGACGATATTAACGACGATAACAAGGACGATAATGACGACGATATTATCGATGACAATGACGATAATAACGACGATAATATCGATGTTAATGACGATAATAACGACGATATTAACGACGATAATAACGACGATAAAACGACCATATTAACGACGATAATAAGGACGATAATAAGAACGATAATAACGACGATAATATCGATGTTAATGACGATAATAACGACGATATTAACGACGATAAAACGACGATATTAACGACGATATTAACGACGATAAAGCGACGATAATAACGACGATAATATCGATGATAATGACGATAATAACGACGATATTAACGACGATAATAACGACGATAATATCGATGATAATGACGATAATAACGACGGTATTAACGACGAATATTACGACGATAAAACGACGATATTAACGACGATAATGACGAAGATAATAACGATGACAATGACGATAATAACGACGATAATAACGACGATATTAACGACGATAACGAGGACGATAATGACGACGATATTATCGATGACAATGACGATAATAACGACGATAATATCGATGTTAATGACGATAATAACGACAATATTAACGACGATAGTAACGACGATAAAACGACCATATTAACGACGATAATAAGGACGATAATAAGGACGATAATAACGACGATAATATCGATGTTAATGACGATAATAACGACGATATTAACGACGATAAAACGACGATATTAACGACGATATTAACGACGATAAAGCGACGATAATAACGACGATAACATCGATGATAATGACGATAATAACGACGATATTAACGACGATAATAACGACGATAATATCGATGATAATGACGATAATAACGATGGTAATAACGACGAATATTACGACGATAAAACGACGATATTAACGACGATAATGACGACGATAATAACGATGACAATGACGATAATAACGACGATAATAACGACGATATTAACGACGATAACAAGGACGATAATGACGTCGATATTATCGATGACAATGACGATAATAACGACGATAATATCTATGTTAATGACGATAATAACGACGATATTAACGACGATGTTATTGACGATAATAACGACGATATTAACGACGATAATAACGACGATAATAACGACGATAAAACGACGATATTAACGACGATAATAAGGACGATAATAAGGACGATAAAAACGACGATAATATCGATGATAATGACGATAATAACGACGATATTACCGACGATAATAACGACGATAATAACGACGATAATAATGATGATAATAAGGATAATAACGACGATAATAACTACGGTAATAACGACGATAAAACGACGATATTACCGACGATAATAAGGACGATAATAACGACGATAATAACGACGATAATATCGATGATAATGACGATAATAACGACGATATTAACGACGATAAAACGACAATATTAACGACGATATTAACGACGATAAAGCGACGATAATAACGACGATAATAACGACGATAATAACGATGACAATGACGATAATAACGACGATAATAACGACGATATTAACGACGATAACAAGGACGATAATGACGACGATATTATCGATGACAATGACGATAATAACGACGATAATATCGATGTTAATGACGATAATAACGACAATATTAACGACGATAAAACGACCATATTAACGACGATAATAAAGACGATAATAAGGACGATAATAACGACGATAATATCGATGTTAATGACGATAATAACGACGATATTAACGACGATAATAACGACGATATTAACGACGATAATAACGACGATAATAACGACGATAAAACGACGATATTAACGACGATAATAAGGACGATAATAAGGACGATAATAACGACGATAATATCGATGATAATGACGATAATAACGACGATATTAACGACGATAATAACGACGATAATAACGACGATATTAACGACGATATTAACGACGATAAAGCGACGATAATAACGACGATAATATCGATGATAATGACGATAATAACGACGATATTAACGACTATAATAACGACGATAATAACGACGATAAAACAACGATAAATACTATTATAATTATGACGATAATATCGACGATAATAACGATGACAATGACGATTATAACGACGATAATAACGACGATATTAACGACGATAACAAGGACGATAATGACGACGATATTATCGATGACAATGACGATAATAAGGACGATGTTATCGATGTTAATGACGATAATAACGACGATATTAACGACGATAATAACGACGATAATAACGACGATAAAACGACGATATTAACGACGATAATAAGGACGATAATAAGGACGATAATAACGACGATAATATCGATGATAATGACGATAATAACGACGATATTAACGACGATACTAACGACGATAATAACGACGATAATAATGATTATAATAAGGATAATAACGACGATAATAACTACGATAATAACGACGATAAAACGACGATATTATCGACGATAATAAGGACGATAATAAGGACGATAATAACGACGATAATAACGACGATAATATCTATGATAATGACGATAATAACGACGATATTAACGACGATAAAACGACGATATTAACGACGATATTAACGACGATAAAGCGACGATAATAACGACGATAATATCGATGATAATGACGATAATAACGACGATATTAACGACGATAATAACGACGATAATATCGATGATAATGACGATAATAACGACGGTATTAACGACGAATATTACGACGATAAAACGACGATATTAACGACGATAATGACGAAGATAATAACGATGACAATGACGATAATAACGACGATAATAACGACGATATTAACGACGATAACAAGGACTATAATGACGACGATATTATCGATGACAATGACGATAATAACGACGATAATTTCGATGTTAATGACGATAATAACGACAATATTAACGACGATAATAACGACGATAAAACGACCATTTTAACGACGATAATTAGGACGATAATAAGGACGATAATAACGACGATAATATCGATGTTAATGACGATAATAACGACGATATTAACGACGATAAAACGATGATATTAACGACGATATTAACGACGATAAAGCGCTGATAATAACGACGATAATATCGATGATAATGACGATAATAACGACGATATTAACGACGATAATAACGACGATAATATCGATGATAATGACGATAATAACGACGGTATTAACGACGCATATTACGACGATAAAACGACGATATTAACGACAATAATGACGACGATAATAACGATGACAATGACGATAATAACGACGATAATAACGACGATATTAACGACGATAACAAGGACGATAATGACGACGATATTATCGATGACAATGACGATAATAACGACGATAATATCGATGTTAATGACGATAATAACGACGATATTAACGACGATAATAACGACGATAATAACGACGATAAAACGACGATATTAACGACAATAATAAGGACGATAATAAGGACGATAATAACGACGATAATATCGATGATAATGACGATAATAACGACGATATTAACGACGATAAAACGACGATATTAACGACGATATTAACGACGATAAAGCGACGATAATAACGACGATAATATCGATGATAATGACGATAATAACGACGATATTAACGACTATAATAACGACGATAATGACGACGATAAAACAACGATAAATACTATTATAATTATGACGATAATATCGACGATAATAACGATGACAATGACGATTATAACGACGATAATAACGACGATATTAACGACGATAACAAGGACGATAATGACGACGATATTATCGATGACAATGACGATAATAAGGACGATGTTATCGATGTTAATGACGATAATAACGACGATATTAACGACGATAATAACGACGATAATAACGACGATAAAACGACGATATTAACGACGATAATAAGGACGATAATAAGGACGATAATAACGACGATAATATCGATGATAATGACGATAATAACGACGATATTAACGACGATACTAACGACGATAATAACGACGATAATAATGATTATAATAAGGATAATAACGACGATAATAACTACGATAATAACGACGATAAAACGACGATATTATCGACGATAATAAGGACGATAATAAGGACGATAATAACGACGATAATAACGACGATAATATCTATGATAATGACGATAATAACGACGATATTAACGACGATAAAACGACGATATTAACGACGATATTAACGACGATAAAGCGACGATAATAACGACGATAATATCGATGATAATGACGATAATAACGACGATATTAACGACGATAATAACGACGATAATATCGATGATAATGACGATAATAACGACGGTATTAACGACGAATATTACGACGATAAAACGACGATATTAACGACGATAATGACGAAGATAATAACGATGACAATGACGATAATAACGACGATAATAACGACGATATTAACGACGATAACAAGGACTATAATGACGACGATATTATCGATGACAATGACGATAATAACGACGATAATTTCGATGTTAATGACGATAATAACGACAATATTAACGACGATAATAACGACGATAAAACGACCATATTAACGACGATAATTAGGACGATAATAAGGACGATAATAACGACGATAATATCGATGTTAATGACGATAATAACGACGATATTAACGACGATAAAACGACGATATTAACGACGATATTAACGACGATAAAGCGCTGATAATAACGACGATAATATCGATGATAATGACGATAATAACGACGATATTAACGACGATAATAACGACGATAATATCGATGATAATGACGATAATAACGACGGTATTAACGACGCATATTACGACGATAAAACGACGATATTAACGACAATAATGACGACGATAATAACGATGACAATGACGATAATAACGACGATAATAACGACGATATTAACGACGATAACAAGGACGATAATGACGACGATATTAACGATGACAATGACGATAATAACGACGATAATATCGATGTTAATGACGATAATAACGACGATATTAACGACGATAATAACGACGATAATAACGACGATAAAACGACGATATTAACGACAATAATAAGGACGATAATAAGGACGATAATAACGACGATAATATCGATGATAATGACGATAATAACGACGATATTAACGACGATAAAACGACGATATTAACGACGATATTAACGACGATAAAGCGACGATAATAACGACGATAATATCGATGATAATGACGATAATAACGACGATATTAACGACGATAATAACGACGATATTAACGACGATATTAACGACGATAAAGCGACGATAATAACGACGATAATATCGATGATAATGACGATAATAACGACGATATTAACGACGATAACAAGGACGATAATGACGACGATATTATCGATGACAATGACGATAATATCGACGATAATATCGATGTTAATGACGATAATAACGACGATATTAACGACGATAATAACGACGATAAAACGACCATATTAACGACGATAATAAGGACGATAATAAGGACGATAATAACGACGATAATATCGATGTTAATGACGATAATAACGACGATATTAACGACGATAAAACGACCATATTAACGACGATATTAACGACGATAAAGCGACGATAATAACGACGATAATATCGATGATAATGACGATAATAACGACGATATTAACGACGATAATAACGACGATAATATCGATGATAATGACGATAATAACGATGGTATTAACGGCGAATATTACGACGATAAAACGACGATATTAACGACGATAATGACGACGATAATAAGGACGATAATAACGACGATATTAACGACGATAACAAGGACGATAATGACGACGATATTACCGATGACAATGACGATAATAACGACGATAATATCGATGTTAATGACGATAATAACGACGATATTAACGATAATAATACAATAATAACGATGATAATGACGATAATAAAGACGATAATAATGATGATAATAAGGATAATAACGACGATAATAACTACGATAATAACGACGATAAAACGACGATATTAACGACGATAATAAGGACGATAATAACGACGATAATAACGACGATAATAACGACGATAATATCGATGATAATAACGATAATAACGACAATAATAACGATGATAATGACGATAATGAAGACGATTATAATGATGATAATAAGGATAATAACGACGATAATAACTACGATAATAACGACGATAAAACGACGATATTAACGACGATAATAAGGACGATAATAAGTACGATAATAACGACGATAATAACAACGATAATATCGATGATAATGACGATAATAAAGACGATTATAATGATGATAATAAGGATAATAACGACGATAATAACTACGATAATAACGACGATAAAACGACGATGTTAACGACGATAATAAGGACGATAATAACGACGATAATAACGACGATAATATCGATGATAATGACGATAATAACGACGATATTAACGACGATAATAACGACGATAATAACGACGATAATAATGATGATAATGACGATAATAACGACGATATTAACGACGATAATAACGACGATAATAACGACGATAATAATGATGATAATAAGGATAATAACTACGATAATAACTACGATAATAACGACGATAAAACGACGATATTAACGACGATATTAACGACGATAATAACGACGATAATAACGACGATAATATCAATGTTAATGACGATAATAACGACGATATTAACGACGATAATAACGACGATAAAACGACCATATTAACGACGATAATAAGGACGATAATAAGGACGATAATAACGACGATAATATCGATGTTAATGACGATAATAACGACGATATTAACGACGATAAAACGACCATATTAACGACGATATTAACGACGATAAAGCGACGATAATAACGACGATAATATCGATGATAATGACGATAATAACGACGATATTAACGACGATAATAACGACGATAATATCGATGATAATGACGATAATAACGATGGTATTAACGGCGAATATTACGACGATAATAACGACGATATAAACGACGATAATGACGACGATAATAAGGACGATAATAACGACGATATTAACGACGATAACAAGGACGATAATGACGACGATATTACCGATGACAATGACGATAATAACGACGATAATATCGATGTTAATGACGATAATAACGACGATATTAACGATAATAATACAATAATAACGATGATAATGACGATAATAAAGACGATAATAATGATGATAATAAGGATAATAACGACGATAATAACTACGATAATAACGACGATAAAACGACGATATTAACGACGATAATAAGGACGATAATAACGACGATAATAACGACGATAATAACGACGATAATATCGATGATAATAACGATAATAACGACAATAATAACGATGATAATGACGATAATAAAGACGATTATAATGATGATAATAAGGATAATAACGACGATAATAACTACGATAATAACGACGATAAAACGACGATATTAACGACGATAATAAGGACGATAATAAGTACGATAATAACGACGATAATAACAACGATAATATCGATGATAATGACGATAATAAAGACGATTATAATGATGATAATAAGGATAATAACGACGATAATAACTACGATAATAACGACGATAAAACGACGATATTAACGACGATAATAAGGACGATAATAACGACGATAATAACGACGATAATATCGATGATAATGACGATAATAACGACGATATTAACGACGATAATAACGACGATAATGACGACGATAATAATAATGATAATGACGATAATAACGACGATATTAACGACGATAATAACGACGATAATAACGACGATAATAATGATGATAATAAGGATAATAACTACGATAATAACTACGATAATAACGACGATAAAACGACGATATTAACGACGATAATAAGGACGATAATAACGACGATAATAACGACGATAATATCGATGATAATGACGATAATAAAGACGATTATAATGATGATAATAAGGATAATAACGACGATAATAACTACGATAATAACGACGATAAAACGACGATATTAACGACGATAATAAGGACGATAATAACGACGATAATAACGACGATAATATCGATGATAATGACGATAATAACGACGATATTAACGACGATAATAACGACGATAATAACGACGATAATAATGATGATAATAAGGATAATAACGACGATATTAACGACGATAATAACGACGACAATAACGACGATAATAATGATGATAATAAGGATAATAACGACGATAATAACTACGATAATAACGACGATAAAACGACATTATTATCGACGATAATAAGGACGATAATAAAGACGATAATAACGACGATAATATCGATGATAATGACGATAATAACGACGATATTAACGACGATAATAACGACGATAATAACGACGATAATATCAATGTTAATGACGATAATAACGACGATATTACGACGATAATAACGACGATAATAACGACGATAATAATGATGATAATGACGATATTAACGACGATAATAACGACAATAATAATGATGATAATAAGGATAATAACGACGATAATAACTACGATAATAACGACGATAAAACGACGATATTATCGACGATAATAAGGACGATAATAACGACGATAATATCGATGATAATGACGATAATAACGACGGTATTAACGACGAATATTACGACGATAAAACGACGATATTAACGACGATAATGACGACGATATTATCGATGACAATGACGATAATAACGACGATAATATCGATGTTAATGACGATAATAACGACGATATTAACGACGATAATAACGACGATAATAACGACGATAAAACGACCATATTAACGACGATAATAAGGACGATAATAAGGACGATAATAACGACGATAATATCGATGATAATGACGATAATAACGACGATATTAACGACGATAATAACGACGATAATAACGACGATAATAATGATGATAATGACGATAATAACGACGATATTAACGACGATAAAACCGAAGATAATAACGACGATAATAATGATGATAATAAGGATAATAACGACGATAATAACTACGATAATAACGACGATAAAACGACGATATTATCGACGATAATAAGGACGATAATAACGACGATAATATCGATGATAATGACGATAATAACGACGATATTAACGACGATAATAACGACGATAATAACGACGATAATAATGATGATAATGACGATAATAACGACGATATTAACGACGATAAAACTGACGATAATAACGACGATAATAATGATGATAATAAGGATAATAACGACGATAATATCTACGATAATAACGACGATAAAACGACGATATTATCGACGATAATAAGGACGATAATAAGGACTATAATAACGACGATAATATCGATGATAATGACGATAATAACGACGATATTAACGACGATATTAACGACGATAATAGGGACGATAATAACGACGATATTAGCAACGATAATAACGACGATATTAACGACAAATATTACGACGATAATAACGATGATAATAACGATAATAACGACAATAATAACGATGATAATGACGATAATAAAGACGATAATAATGATGATAATAAGGATAATAACGACGATAATAACTACAATAATAACGACGATAAAACGACGATATTAACGACGATAATAAGGACGATAATAACGACGATAATAACGACGATAATATCGATGATAATGACGATAATAACGACGATATTAACGACGATAATAACGATGATAATAAAGACGATAATAATGATGATAATGAGGATAATAACGACGATAATAACTACGATAATAACGACGATAAAACGACGATATTATCGACGATAATAAGGACGATAATAACGACGATAATAACGACGATAATATCGATGTTAATGACGACGATAATATCGATGATAATGACGATAATAACAACGACATTAACGACGATAATAACGACGATAATACGACGATAATATCGATGTTAATGACGATAATAACGACGATATTAACGACGATAATAACGACGATAATAACGACGATAAAACGACGATATTAACGACGATAATATCGATGATAATAACGATAATAACGACAGTAATAACGATGATAATGACGATAATAAAGACGATTATAATGATGATAATAAGGATAATAACGACGATAATAACTACGATAATAACGACGATAAAACGACGATATTAACGACGATAATAAGGACGATAATAAGTACGATAATAACGACGATAATAACAACGATAATATCGATGATAATGACGAAAATAACAACGATATTAACGACGATAATAACGACGATATTAACGACGATAATAACGACGATAATATCGATGATAATGACGATAATAACGACGGTATTAACGACGAATATTACGACGATAAAGCGACGATATTAACGACGGTAATGACGACGATAATAACGATGACAATGACGATAATAACGACGATAATAACGACGATAATAACGACGATAATATCGATGATAATGACGATAATAACGACGATATTAACGACGATATTAACGACGATAATAAGGACGATAATAAGTACGATAATAACGACGTAAATAACGACGATAATATCGATGATAATGACGATAATAACGACGATATTAACGACGATAATGACGACGATAATATCGATGATAATGACGATAATAACGACGATATTAACGACGATAAAAGGACGATAAAAACGACGATAATTATGACGATAATAACGACGATATTAGCAACGATAATAACGACGATATTAACGACAAATATTACGACGATAATAACGATGATAATAACGATAATAACGACAATAATAACGATGATAATGACGATAATAAAGACGATAATAATGATGATAATAAGGATAATAACGACGATAATTACTACGATAATAACGACGATAAAACGACGATATTAACGACGATAATAAGGACGATAATAACGACGATAATAACGACGATAATATCGATGATAATGACGATAATAACGACGATATTAACGACAATAATAACAACGATAATAACGACGATAATACTGATGATAATAAGGACAATAACGACGATAATAACTACGATAATAACGACGATAAAACGACGATATTATCGACGATAATAAGGACGATAATAAGGACGATAATAACGGCGATAATAACGACGATAATATCGATGATAATGACGATAATAACGACGATATTAACGACGATAATAACGACGATAATAACGACGATAATAATGATGATAATGACGATAATAACGACGATATTAACGACGATAATAACGACGATAATAACGACGATAATAACGACGATAATATCGATGATAATGACGATAATAACGACGATATTAACGACGATAATAACGATGATAATAAAGACGATAATAATGATGATAATGAGGATAATAACGACGATAATAACTACGATAATAACGACGATAAAACGACGATATTATCGACGATAATAAGGACGATAATAACGACGATAATAACGACGATAATATCGATGTTAATGACGACGATAATATCGATAATAATGACGATAATAACAACGACATTAACGACGATAATAACGACGATAATAACGACGATAATATCGATGTTAATGACGATAATAACGACGATATTAACGACGATAATAACGACGATAATAACGACGATAAAACGACGATATTAACGACGATAATATCGATGATAATAACGATAATAACGACAGTAATAACGATGATAATGACGATAATAAAGACGATTATAATGATGATAATAAGGATAATAACGACGATAATAACTACGATAATAACGACGATAAAACGACGATATTAACGACGATAATAAGGACGATAATAAGTACGATAATAACGACGATAATAACAACGATAATATCGATGATAATGACGAAAATAACAACGATATTAACGACGATAATAACGACGATATTAACGACGATAATAACGACGATAATATCGATGATAATGACGATAATAACGACGGTATTAACGACGAATATTACGACGATAAAACGACGATATTAACGACGGTAATGACGACGATAATAACGATGACAATGACGATAATAACGACGATAATAACGACGATAATAACGACGATAATATCGATGATAATGACGATAATAACGACGATATTAACGACGATATTAACGACGATAATAAGGACGATAATAAGTACGATAATAACGACGTAAATAACGACGATAATATCGATGATAATGACGATAATAACGACGATATTAACGACGACAATGACGACGATAATATCGATGATAATGACGATAATAACGACGATATTAACGACGATAAAAGGACGATAAAAACGACGATAATTATGACGATAATAACGACGATATTAGCAACGATAATAACGACGATATTAACGACAAATATTACGACGATAATAACGATGATAATAACGATAATGACGACAATAATAACGATGATAATGACGATAATAAAGACGATAATAATGATGATAATAAGGATAATAACGACGATAATTACTACGATAATAACGACGATAAAACGACGATATTAACGACGATAATAAGGACGATAATAACGACGATAATAACGACGATAATATCGATGATAATGACGATAATAACGACGATATTAACGACAATAATAACAACGATAATAACGACGATAATACTGATGATAATAAGGACAATAACGACGATAATAACTACGATAATAACGACGATAAAACGACGATATTATCGACGATAATAAGGACGATAATAAGGACGATAATAACGGCGATAATAACGACGATAATATCGATGATAATGACGATAATAACGACGATATTAACGACGATAATAACGACGATAATAACGACGATAATAATGATGATAATGACGATAATAACGACGATATTAACGACGATAATAACGACGATAATAACGACGATAATAATGATGATAATAAGGATAATAACGACGATAATAACTACGATAATAACGACAATAATAACGATGATAATGACGATAATAAAGACGATAATAATGATGATAATAAGGATAATAACGACGATAATAACTACAATAATAACGACGATAAAACGACGATATTAACGACGATAATAAGGACGATAATAACGACGATAATGACGACGATAATAACGATGACAATGACGATAATAACGACGATAATAACGACGATATTAACGACGATAACAAGGACGATAATGACGACGAAAATATCGATGATAATGACGATAATAACGACGATATTAACGACGATAATATCGATTATAATGACGATAATAACGACGGTATTAACGACGATAATAACGACGATAATATCGATGATAATGACGATAATAACGACGGTATTAACGACGAATATTACGACGATAAAACGACGATATTAACGACGATAATGACGACGATATTATCGATGACAATGACGATAATAACGACCATAATATCGATGTTAATGACGATAATAACGACGATATTAACGACGATAATAACGACGATAATAACGACGATAAAACGACCATATTAACGACGATAATAAGGACGATAATAAGGACGATAATAACGACGATAATATCGATGATAATGACGATAATAACGACGATATTAACGACGATAATAACGACAATAATAACGACGATAATAATGATGATAATGACGATAATAACGACGATATTAACGACGATAAAACCGACGATAATAACGGCGATAATAATGATGATAATAAGGATAATAAAGACGATAATAACTACGATAATAACGACGATAAAACGACGATATTATCGACGATAATAAGGACGATAATAAGGACGATAATAACGACGATAATATCGATGATAATGACGATAATAACGACGATATTAACGACGATAATAGCGACGATAATAACGACGATAAAACGACGATAAATACTATTATAATTATGACGATAATATCGACGATAATAACGATGATAATCACGATAATAACGACGATAATAACGACGATAATATCGATGATAATGACGATAATAACAACGATATTAACGACGATAATAACGACGATTATAACGACGATAATAATGATTATAATAAGGATAATAACGACGATAATAACTACGATAATAACGACGATAAAACGACGATATTATCGACGATAATAAGGACGATAATAAGGACGATAATAACGACGATAATAACGACGATAATATCGATGATAATGACGATAATAACGACGATATTAACGACGATATTAACGACGATAATAAGGACGATAATAAGTACGATAATAACGACGTAAATAACGACGATAATATCGATGATAATGACGATAATAACGACGATATTAACGACGATAATGACGACGATAATATCGATGATAATGACAATAATAACGACGGTATTAACGACGATAATAACGACGATAATAACGACGATAAAACGACGATAAATACAATTATAATTATGACGATAATATCGACGATAATAACGATGATAATCACGATAATAACGACGATAATAACGACGATAATAACGATGTTAATGACGATAATAACGACGATATTACGACGATAATAACGACGATAATAACGACGATAATAATGATGATAAAACGACCATATTAACGACGATAATAAGGACGATAATAAGGACGATAATAACGACGATAATATCGATGATAATGACGATAATAACGACGATATTAAAGACGATAATAACGACGATAATAACGACGATAATAATGATGATAATGACGATAATAACGACGATATTAACGACGATAAAACCGAAGATAATAACGACGATAATAATGATGATAATAAGGATAATAACGACGATAATAACTACGATAATAACGACGATAAAACGACGATATTATCGACGATAATAAGGACGATAATAACGACGATAATATCGATGATAATGACGATAATAACGACGATATTAACGACGATAATAACGACGATAATAACGACGATAATAATGATGATAATGACGATAATAACGACGATATTAACGACGATAAAACCGACGATAATAACGACGATAATAATGATGATAATAAGGATAATAACGACGATAATAACTACGATAATAACGACGATAAAACGACGATATTATCGACGATAATAAGGACGATAATAAGGACGATAATAACGACGATAATATCGATGATAATGACGATAATAACGACGATATTAACGACGATATTAACGACGATAATAGGGACGATAATAACGACGATATTAGCAACGATAATAACGACGATATTAACGACAAATATTACGACGATAATAACGATGATAATAACGATAATAACGACAATAATGACGATGATAATGACGATAATAAAGACGATAATAATGATGATAATAAGGATAATAACGACGATAATAACTACAATAATAACGACGATAAAACGACGATATTAACGACGATAATAAGGACGATAATAACGACGATAATAACGACGATAATATCGATGATAATGACGATAATAACGACGATATTAACGACGATAATAACGATGATAATAAAGACGATAATAATGATGATAATGAGGATAATAACGACGATAATAACTACGATAATAACGACGATAAAACGACGATATTATCGACGATAATAAGGACGATAATAACGACGATAATAACGACGATAATATCGATGTTAATGACGACGATAATATCGATGATAATAACGATAATAACGACAGTAATAACGATGATAATGACGATAATAAAGACGATTATAATGATGATAATAAGGATAATAACGACGATAATAACTACGATAATAACGACGATAAAACGACGATATTAACGACGATAATAAGGACGATAATAAGTACGATAATAACGACGATAATAACAACGATAATATCGATGATAATGACGAAAATAACAACGATATTAACGACGATAATAACGACGATATTAACGACGATAATAACGACGATAATATCGATGATAATGACGATAATAACGACGGTATTAACGACGAATATTACGACGATAAAACGACGATATTAACGACGGTAATGACGACGATAATAACGATGACAATGACGATAATAACGACGATAATAACGACGATAATAACGACGATAATATCGATGATAATGACGATAATAACGACGATATTAACGACGATATTAACGACGATAATAAGGACGATAATAAGTACGATAATAACGACGTAAATAACGACGATAATATCGATGATAATGACGATAATAACGACGATATTAACGACGATAATGACGACGATAATATCGATGATAATGACGATAATAACGACGGTATTAACGACGATAATAACGACGATAATAACGACGATAAAACGACGATAAATACAATAATAATTATGACGATAATATCGACGATAATAACGACGATAATAACGACAATAATATCGATGATAATGACGATAATAACGACGATATTAACGACGATAATAACGACGATAATAACGACGATAAAACGACGATAAATACTATTATAATTATGACGATAATATCGACGATAATAACGATGATAATCACGATAATAACGACGATAATAACGACGATAATATCGATGATAATGACGATAATAACGACGATATTAACGACGATAATAACGACGATTATAACGACGATAATAATGATGATAATAAGGATAATAACGACGATAATAACTACGATAATAACGACGATAAAACGACGATATTATCGACGATAATAAGGACGATAATAAGGACGATAATAACGACGATAATAACGACGATAATATCGATGATAATGACGATAATAACGACGATATTAACGACGATATTAACGACGATAATAAGGACGATAATAAGTACGATAATAACGACGTAAATAACGACGATAATATCGATGATAATGACGATAATAACGACGATATTAACGACGATAATAACGACGATAATAACGACGATAATAATGATGATAATGACGATAATAACGACGATAATAACGACGATAATAATGATGATAAAAAGGATAATAACGACGATAATAACTACGATAATAACGACGATAAAACGACGATATTATCGACGATAATAAGGACGATAATAAGGACGATAATAACGACGATAATATCGATGATAATGACGATAATAACGACGATATTAACGACGATAATAACGACGATAATAACGACGATAAAACGACGATATTAACGACGATAAAGCGACGATAATAACGACGATAATATCGATGATAATGACGATAATAACGACGATATTAACGACGATAAAAGGACGATAAAAACGACGATAATTATGACGATAATAACGACGATATTAGCAACGATAATAACGACGATATTAACGACAAATATTACGACGATAATAACGATGATAATAACGATAATAACGACAATAATAACGATGATAATGACGATAATAAAGACGATAATAATGATGATAATAAGGATAATAACGACGATAATTACTACGATAATAACGACGATAAAACGACGATATTAACGACGATAATAAGGACGATAATAACGACGATAATAACGACGATAATATCGATGATAATGACGATAATAACGACGATATTAACGACAATAATAACAACGATAATAACGACAATAATACTGATGATAATAAGGACAATAACGACGATAATAACTACGATAATAACGACGATAAAACGACGATATTATCGACGATAATAAGGACGATAATAAGGACGATAATAACGGCGATAATAACGACGATAATATCGATGATAATGACGATAATAACGACGATATTAACGACGATAATAACGACGATAATAACGACGATAATAATGATGATAATGACGATAATAACGACGATATTAACGACGATAATAACGACGATAATAACGACGATAATAATGATGATAATAAGGATAATAACGACGATAATAACTACGATAATAACGACGATAAAACGACGATATTATCGACGATAATAGGGACGATAATAACGACGATATTAGCAACGATAATAACGACGATATTAACGACAAATATTACGACGATAATAACGATGATAATAACGATAATAACGACAATAATAACGATGATAATGACGATAATAAAGACGATAATAATGATGATAATAAGGATAATAACGACGATAATAACTACAATAATAACGACGATAAAACGACGATATTAACGACGATAATAAGGACGATAATAACGACGATAATGACGACGATAATAACGATGACAATGACGATAATAACGACGATAATAACGACGATATTAACGACGATAACAAGGACAATAATGACGACGAAAATATCGATGATAATGACGATAATAACGACGATATTAACGACGATAATAACGACGATAATATCGATGATAATGACGATAATAACGACGGTATTAACGACGATAATAACGACGATAATATCGATGATAATGACGATAATAACGACGGTATTAACGACGAATATTACGACGATAAAACGACGATATTAACGACGATAATGACGACGATATTATCGATGACAATGACGATAATAACGACCATAATATCGATGTTAATGACGATAATAACGACGATATTAACGACGATAATAACGACGATATTAACGACGATAATAACGACGATAATAACGACGATAATAATGATGATAATAAGGATAATAACGACGATAATAACTACGATAATAACGAAGATAAAACGACGATATTATCGACGATAATGAGGACGATAATAAGGACGATAATAACGACGATAATAACGACGATAATATCGATGATAATGACGATAATAACGACGATATTAACGACGATATTAACGACGATAATAAGGGCGATAATAAGTACGATAATAACGACGTAAATAACGACGATAATATCGATGATAATGACGATAATAACGACGATATTAACGACGATAATGACGACGATAATATCGATGATAATGACGATAATAACGACGGTATTAACGAAGATAATAACGACGATAATAACGACGATAAAACGACGATAAATACAATAATAATTATGACGATAATAACGACGATATTAACGACGATAATAACGACGATAATATCGATGATAATGACGATAATAACGACGGTATTAACGACGATAATAACGACGATAATATCGATGATAATGACGATAATAACGACGGTATTAACGACGAATATTACGACGATAAAACGACGATATTAACGACGATAATGACGACGATATTATCGATGACAATGACGATAATAACGACCATAATATCGATGTTAATGACGATAATAACGACGATATTAACGACGATAATAACGACGATATTAACGACGATAATAACGACGATAATAACGACGATAATAATGATGATAATAAGGATAATAACGACGATAATAACTACGATAATAACGAAGATAAAACGACGATATTATCGACGATAATGAGGACGATAATAAGGACGATAATAACGACGATAATAACGACGATAATATCGATGATAATGACGATAATAACGACGATATTAACGACGATATTAACGACGATAATAAGGGCGATAATAAGTACGATAATAACGACGTAAATAACGACGATAATATCGATGATAATGACGATAATAACGACGATATTAACGACGATAATGACGACGATAATATCGATGATAATGACGATAATAACGACGGTATTAACGACGATAATAACGACGATAATAACGACGATAAAACGACGATAAATACAATAATAATTATGACGATAATATCGACGATAATAACGATGATAATAACAACGATAATATCGATGATAATGACGATAATAACGACGATATTAACGACGATAATAACGACGATATTAACGACGATAATAACGACGATAATATCGATGATAAATACTATTATAATTATGACGATAATATCGACGATAATAACGATGATAATCACGATAATAACGACGATATTAATGACGATAATAACGACGATAATAACGACGATAATATCGATGTTAATGACGATAATAACGACGATAATAACGACGATAATAACGACGATAAAACGACGATATTAACGACGATATTAACGACGACAAAGCGACGATAATAACGACGATAATAACGACGATAATATCGATGATAATGACGATAATAACGACGATATTAACGACGATATTAACGACGATAATAAGGACGATAATAAGTACGATAATAACGACGTAAATAACGACGATAATATCGATGATAATGACGATAATAACGACGATATTAACGACGATAATGACGACGATAATATCTATGATAATGACGATAATAACGACGGTATTAACGACGATAATAACGACGATAATAACGACGATAAAACGACGATAAATACAATAATAATTATGACGATAATATCGACGATAATAACGACGATAATAACGACGATAATATCGATGATAATGACGATAATAACGACGATATTAACGACGATAATAACGACGATAATAACGACGATAAAACGACGATAAATACTATTATAATTATGACGATAATATCGACGATAATAACGATGATAATCACGATAATAACGACGATAATAACGACGATAATATCGATGATAATGACGATAATAACGACGATATTAACGACGATAATAACGACGATTATAACGACGATAATAATGATGATAATAAGGATAATAACGACGATAATAAATACGATAATAACGACGATAAAACGACGATATTATCGACGATAATAAGGACGATAATAAGGACGATAATAACGACGATAATAACGACGATAATATCGATGATAATGACGATAATAACGACGATATTAACGACGATATTAACGACGATAATAAGGACGATAATAAGTACGATAATAACGACGTAAATAACGACGATAATATCGATGATAATGACGATAATAACGACGATATTAACGACGATAATGACGACGATAATATCGATGATAATGACAATAATAACGACGGTATTAACGACGATAATAACGACGATAATAACGACGATAAAACGACGATAAATACAATTATAATTATGACGATAATATCGACGATAATAACGATGATAATCACGATAATAACGACGATAATAACGACGATAATAACGATGTTAATGACGATAATAACGACGATATTACGACGATAATAACGACGATAATAACGACGATAATAATGATGATAATGACGATATTAACGACGATAATAACGACAATAATAATGATGATAATAAGGATAATAACGACGATAATAACTACGATAATAACGACGATAAAACGACGATATTATCGACGATAATAAGGACGATAATAACGACGATAATATCGATGATAATGACGATAATAACGACGGTATTAACGACGAATATTACGACGATAAAACGACGATATTAACGACGATAATGACGACGATATTATCGATGACAATGACGATAATAACGACGATAATATCGATGTTAATGACGATAATAACGACGATATTAACGACGATAATAACGACGATAATAACGACGATAAAACGACCATATTAACGACGATAATAAGGACGATAATAAGGACGATAATAACGACGATAATATCGATGATAATGACGATAATAACGACGATATTAACGACGATAATAACGACGATAATAACGACGATAATAATGATGATAATGACGATAATAACGACGATATTAACGACGATAAAACCGAAGATAATAACGACGATAATAATGATGATAATAAGGATAATAACGACGATAATAACTACGATAATAACGACGATAAAACGACGATATTATCGACGATAATAAGGACGATAATAACGACGATAATATCGAAGATAATGACGATAATAACGACGATATTAACGACGATAATAACGACGATAATAACGACGATAATAATGATGATAATGACGATAATAACGACGATATTAACGACGATAAAACCGACGATAATAACGACGATAATAATGATGATAATAAGGATAATAACGACGATAATAACTACGATAATAACGACGATAAAACGACGATATTATCGACGATAATAAGGACGATAATAAGGACGATAATAACGACGATAATATCGATGATAATGACGATAATAACGACGATATTAACGACGATATTAACGACGATAATAGGGACGATAATAACGAAGATATTAGCAACGATAATAACGACGATATTAACGACAAATATTACGACGATAATAACGATGATAATAACGATAATAACGACAATAATAACGATGATAATGACGATAATAAAGACGATAATAATGATGATAATAAGGATAATAACGACGATAATAACTACAATAATAACGACGATAAATCGACGATATTAACGACGATAATAAGGACGATAATAACGACGATAATAACGACGATAATATCGATGATAATGACGATAATAACGACGATATTAACGACGATAATAACGATGATAATAAAGACGATAATAATGATGATAATGAGGATAATAACGACGATAATAACTACGATAATAACGACGATAAAACGACGATATTATCGACGATAATAAGGACGATAATAACGACGATAATAACGACGATAATATCGATGTTAATGACGACGATAATATCGATGATAATGACGATAATAACAACGACATTAACGACGATAATAACGACGATAATAACGACGATAATATCGATGTTAATGACGATAATAACGACGATATTAACGACGATAATAACGACGATAATAACGACGATAAAACGACGATATTAACGACGATAATATCGATGATAATAACGATAATAACGACAGTAATAACGATGATAATGACGATAGTAAAGACGATTATAATGATGATAATAAGGATAATAACGACGATAATAACTACGATAATAACGACGATAAAACGACGATATTAACGACGATAATAAGGACGATAATAAGTACGATAATAACGACGATAATAACAACGATAATATCGATGATAATGACGAAAATAACAACGATATTAACGACGATAATAACGACGATATTAACGACGATAATAACGACGATAATATCGATGATAATGACGATAATAACGACGGTATTAACGACGAATATTACGACGATAAAACGACGATATTAACGACGGTAATGACGACGATAATAACGATGACAATGACGATAATAACGACAATAATATCGATGATAATGACGATAATAACGACGATATTAACGACGATAATAACGACGATAATAACGACGATAAAACGACGATAAATACTATTATAATTATGACGATAATATCGACGATAATAACGATGATAATCACGATAATAACGACGATAATAACGACGATAATATCGATGATAATGACGATAATAACGACGATATTAACGACGATAATAACGACGATTATAACGACGATAATAATGATGATAATAAGGATAATAACGACGATAATAACTACGATAATAACGACGATAAAACGACGATATTATCGACGATAATAAGGACGATAATAAGGACGATAATAACGACGATAATAACGACGATAATATCGATGATAATGACGATAATAACGACGATATTAACGACGATATTAACGACGATAATAAGGACGATAATAAGTACGATAATAACGACGTAAATAACGACGATAATATCGATGATAATGACGATAATAACGACGATATTAACGACGATAATAACGACGATAATAACGACGATAATAATGATGATAATGACGATAATAACGACGATAATAACGACGATAATAATGATGATAAAAAGGATAATAACGACGATAATAACTACGATAATAACGACGATAAAACGACGATATTATCGACGATAATAAGGACGATAATAAGGACGATAATAACGACGATAATATCGATGATAATGACGATAATAACGACGATATTAACGACGATAATAACGACGATAATAACGACGATAATATCGATGTTAATGACGATAATAACGACGATATTAACGACGATAATAACGACGATAATAACGACGATAAAACGACGATATTAACGACGATAAAGCGACGATAATAACGACGATAATATCGATGATAATGACGATAATAACGACGATATTAACGACGATAAAAGGACGATAAAAACGACGATAATTATGACGATAATAACGACGATATTAGCAACGATAATAACGACGATATTAACGACAAATATTACGACAATAATAACGATGATAATAACGATAATAACGACAATAATAACGAAGATAATGACGATAATAAAGACGATAATAATGATGATAATAAGGATAATAACGACGATAATTACTACGATAATAACGACGATAAAACGACGATATTAACGACGATAATAAGGACGATAATAACGACGATTATAACGACGATAATATCGATGATAATGACGATAATAACGACGATATTAACGACAATAATAACAACGATAATAACGACGATAATACTGATGATAATAAGGACAATAACGACGATAATAACTACGATAATAACGACGATAAAACGACGATATTATCGACGATAATAAGGACGATAATAAGGACGATAATAACGGCGATAATAACGACGATAATATCGATGATAATGACGATAATAACGACGATATTAACGACGATAATAACGACGATAATAACGACGATAATAATGATGATAATGACGATAATAACGACGATATTAACGACGATAATAACGACGATAATAACGACGATAATAATGATGATAATAAGGATAATAACGACGATAATAACTACGATAATAACGACGATAAAACGACGATATTATCGACGATAATAGGGACGATAATAACGACGATATTAGCAACGATAATAACGACGATATTAACGACGATAATGACGACGATATTATCGATGACAATGACGATAATAACGACGATAATATCGATGTTAATGACGATAATAACGACGATATTAACGACGATAATAACGACGATAATAACGACGATAAAACGACCATATTAACGACGATAATAAGGACGATAATAAGGACGATAATAACGACGATAATATCGATGATAATGACGATAATAACGACGATATTAACGACGATAATAACGACGATAATAACGACGATAATAATGATGATAATGACGATAATAACGACGATATTAACGACGATAAAACCGACGATAATAACGACGATAATAATGATGATAATAAGGATAATAACGACGATAATAACTACGATATTAACGACGATAAAAAGACGATATTATCGACGATAATAAGGACGATAATAAGGACGATAATAACGACGATAATATCGATGATAATGACGATAATAACGACGATATTAACGACGATAATAACGACGATAATAACGACGATAAAACGACGATAAATACTATTATAATTATGACGATAATATCGACGATAATAACGATGATAATCACGATAATAACGACGATAATAACGACGATAATATCGATGATAATGACGATAATAACGACGATATTAACGACGATAATAACGACGATTCTAACGACGATAATAATGATGATAATAAGGATAATAACGACGATAATAACTACGATAATAACGACGATAAAACGACGATATTATCGACGATAATAAGGACGATAATAAGGACGATAATAACGACGATAATAACGACGATAATATCGATGATAATGACGATAATAACGACGATATTAACGACGATATTAACGACGATAATAAGGACGATAATAAGTACGATAATAACGACGTAAATAACGACGATAATATCGATGATAATGACGATAATAACGACGATATTAACGACGATAATAACGACGATAATAACGACGATAATAATGATGATAATGACGATAATAACGACGATAATAACGACGATAATAATGATGATAATAAGGATAATAACGACGATAATAACTACGATAATAACGACGATAAAACGACGATATTATCGACGATAATAAGGACGATAATAAGGACGATAATAACGACGATAATATCGATGATAATGACGATAATAACGACGATATTAACGACGATAATAACGACGATAATAACGACGATAATATCGATGTTAATGACGATAATAACGACGATATTAACGACGATAATAACGACGATAATAACGACGATAAAACGACGATATTAACGACGATAAAGCGACGATAATAACGACGATAATATCGATGATAATGACGATAATAACGACGATATTAACGACGATAAAACGACGATAAAAACGACGATAATTATGACGATAATAACGACGATATTAGCAACGATAATAACGACGATATTAACGACAAATATTACGACGATAATAACGATGATAATAACGATAATAACGACAATAATAACGATGATAATGACGATAATAAAGACGATAATAATGATGATAATAAGGATAATAACGACGATAATTACTACGATAATAACGACGATAAAACGACGATATTAACGACGATAATAAGGACGATAATAACGACGATAATAACGACGATAATATCGATGATAATGACGATAATAACGACGATATTAACGACAATAATAACAACGATAATAACGACGATAATACTGATGATAATAAGGACAATAACGACGATAATAACTACGATAATAACGACGATAAAACGACGATATTATCGACGATAATAAGGACGATAATAAGGACGATAATAACGGCGATAATAACGACGATAATATCGATGATAATGACGATAATAACGACGATATTAACGACGATAATAACGACGATAATAACGACGATAATAATGATGATAATGACGATAATAACGACGATATTAACGACGATAATAGCGACGATAATAACGACGATAATAATGATGATAATAAGGATAATAACGACGATAATAACTACGATAATAACGACGATAAAACGACGATATTATCGACGATAATAGGGACGATAATAACGACGATATTAGCAACGATAATAACGACGATATTAACGACAAATATTACGACGATAATAACGATGATAAAAACGATAATAACGACAATAATAACGATGATAATGACGATAATAAAGACGATAATAATGATGATAATAAGGATAATAACGACGATAATAACTACAATAATAACGACGATAAAACGACGATATTAACGACGATAATAAGGACGATAATAACGACGATAATGACGACGATAATAACGATGACAATGACGATAATAACGACGATAATAACGACGATATTAACGACGATAACAAGGACGATAATGACGACGAAAATATCGATGATAATGACGATAATAACGACGATATTAACGACGATAATAACGACGATAATATCGATGATAATGACGATAATAACGACGGTATTAACGACGATAATAACGACGATAATATCGATGATAATGACGATAATAACGACGGTATTAACGACGAATATTACGACGATAAAACGACGATATTAACGACGATAATGACGACGATATTATCGATGACAATGACGATAATAACGACCATAATATCGATGTTAATGACGATAATAACGACGATATTAACGACGATAATAACGACGATAATAACGACGATAAAACGACCATATTAACGACGATAATAAGGACGATAATAAGGACGATAATAACGACGATAATATCGATGATAATGACGATAATAACGACGATATTAACGACGATAATAACGACGATAATAACGACGATAATAATGATGATAATGACGATAATAACGACGATATTAACGACGATAAAACCGACGATAATAACGGCGATAATAATGATGATAATAAGGATAATAACGACAATAATAACTACGATAATAACGACGATAAAACGACGATATTATCGACGATAATAAGGACGATAATAAGGACGATAATAACGACGATATTAACGACGATAATAACGACGATAATAACGACGATAAAACGACGATATTAACGACGATAAAGCGACGATAATAACGACGATAATATCGATGATAATGACGATAATAACGACGATATTAACGACGATAAAAGGACGATAAAAACGACGATAATAATGATGATAATGACGATAATAACGACGATATTAACGACGATAATAACGACGATAATAACGACGATAATAATGATGATAATAAGGATAATAACGACGATAATAACTACGATAATAACGACGATAAAACGACGATATTATCGACGATAATAGGGACGATAATAACGACGATATTAGCAACGATAATAACGACGATATTAACGACGATAATGACGACGATATTATCGATGACAATGACGATAATAACGACGATAATATCGATGTTAATGACGATAATAACGACGATATTAACGACGATAATAACGACGATAATAACGACGATAAAACGACCATATTAACGACGATAATAAGGACGATAATAAGGACGATAATAACGACGATAATATCGATGATAATGACGATAATAACGACGATATTAACGACGATAATAACGACGATAATAACGACGATAATAATGATGATAATGACGATAATAACGACGATATTAACGACGATAAAACCGACGATAATAACGACGATAATAATGATGATAATAAGGATAATAACGACGATAATAACTACGATAATAACGACGATAAAACGACGATATTATCGACGATAATAAGGACGATAATAAGGACGATAATAACGACGATAATATCGATGATAATGACGATAATAACGACGATATTAACGACGATAATAACGACGATAATAACGACGATAAAACGACGATAAATACTATTATAATTATGACGATAATATCGACGATAATAACGATGATAATCACGATAATAACGACGATAATAACGACGATAATATCGATGATAATGACGATAATAACGACGATATTAACGACGATAATAACGACGATTCTAACGACGATAATAATGATGATAATAAGGATAATAACGACGATAATAACTACGATAATAACGACGATAAAACGACGATATTATCGACGATAATAAGGACGATAATAAGGACGATAATAACGACGATAATAACGACGATAATATCGATGATAATGACGATAATAACGACGATATTAACGACGATATTAACGACGATAATAAGGACGATAATAAGTACGATAATAACGACGTAAATAACGACGATAATATCGATGATAATGACGATAATAACGACGATATTAACGACGATAATAACGACGATAATAACGACGATAATAATGATGATAATGACGATAATAACGACGATAATAACGACGATAATAATGATGATAATAAGGATAATAACGACGATAATAACTACGATAATAACGACGATAAAACGACGATATTATCGACGATAATAAGGACGATAATAAGGACGATAATAACGACGATAATATCGATGATAATGACGATAATAACGACGATATTAACGACGATAATAACGACGATAATAACGACGATAATATCGATGTTAATGACGATAATAACGACGATATTAACGACGATAATAACGACGATAATAACGACGATAAAACGACGATATTAACGACGATAAAGCGACGATAATAACGACGATAATATCGATGATAATGACGATAATAACGACGATATTAACGACGATAAAAGGACGATAAAAACGACGATAATTATGACGATAATAACGACGATATTAGCAACGATAATAACGACGATATTAACGACAAATATTACGACGATAATAACGATGATAATAACGATAATAACGACAATAATAACGATGATAATGACGATAATAAAGACGATAATAATGATGATAATAAGGATAATAACGACGATAATAACTACGATAATAACGACGATAAAACGACGATATTAACGACGATAATAAGGACGATAATAACGACGATAATAACGACGATAATATCGATGATAATGACGATAATAACGACGATATTAACGACAATAATAACAACGATAATAACGACGATAATACTGATGATAATAAGGACAATAACGACGATAATAACTACGATAATAACGACGATAAAACGACGATATTATCGACGATAATAAGGACGATAATAAGGACGATAATAACGGCGATAATAACGACGATAATATCGATGATAATGACGATAATAACGACGATATTAACGACGATAATAACGACGATAATAACGACGATAATAATGATGATAATGACGATAATAACGACGATATTAACGACGATAATAGCGACGATAATAACGACGATAATAATGATGATAATAAGGATAATAACGACGATAATAACTACGATAATAACGACGATAAAACGACGATATTATCGACGATAATAGGGACGATAATAACGACGATATTAGCAACGATAATAACGACGATATTAACGACAAATATTACGACGATAATAACGATGATAAAAACGATAATAACGACAATAATAACGATGATAATGACGATAATAAAGACGATAATAATGATGATAATAAGGATAATAACGACGATAATAACTACAATAATAACGACGATAAAACGACGATATTAACGACGATAATAAGGACGATAATAACGACGATAATGACGACGATAATAACGATGACAATGACGATAATAACGACGATAATAACGACGATATTAACGACGATAACAAGGACGATAATGACGACGAAAATATCGATGATAATGACGATAATAACGACGATATTAACGACGATAATAACGACGATAATATCGATGATAATGACGATAATAACGACGGTATTAACGACGATAATAACGACGATAATATCGATGATAATGACGATAATAACGACGGTATTAACGACGAATATTACGACGATAAAACGACGATATTAACGACGATAATGACGACGATATTATCGATGACAATGACGATAATAACGACCATAATATCGATGTTAATGACGATAATAACGACGATATTAACGACGATAATAACGACGATAATTACGACGATAAAACGACCATATTAACGACGATAATAAGGACGATAATAAGGACGATAATAACGACGATAATATCGATGATAATGACGATAATAACGACGATATTAACGACGATAATAACGACGATAATAACGACGATAATAATGATGATAATGACGATAATAACGACGATATTAACGACGATAAAACCGACGATAATAACGGCGATAATAATGATGATAATAAGGATAATAACGACAATAATAACTACGATAATAACGACGATAAAACGACGATATTATCGACGATAATAAGGACGATAATAAGGACGATAATAACGACGATATTAACGACGATAATAACGACGATAATAACGACGATAAAACGACGATATTAACGACGATAAAGCGACGATAATAACGACGATAATATCGATGATAATGACGATAATAACGACGATATTAACGACGATAAAAGGACGATAAAAACGACGATAATTATGACGATAATAACGACGATATTAGCAACGATAATAACGACGATATTAACGACAAATATTACGACGATAATAACGATGATAATAACGATAATAACGACAATAATAACGATGATAATGACGATAATAAAGACGATAATAATGATGATAATAAGGATAATAACGACGATAATTACTACGATAATAACGACGATAAAACGACGATATTAACGACGATAATAAGGACGATAATAACGACGATAATAACGACGATAATATCGATGATAATGACGATAATAACGACGATATTAACGACAATAATAACAACGATAATAACGACGATAATACTGATGATAATAAGGACAATAACGACGATAATAACTACGATAATAACGACGATAAAACGACGATATTATCGACGATAATAAGGACGATAATAAGGACGATAATAACGGCGATAATAACGACGATAATATCGATGATAATGACGATAATAACGACGATATTAACGACGATAATAACGACGATAATAACGACGATAATAATGATGATAATGACGATAATAACGACGATATTAACGACGATAATAACGACGATAATAACGACGATAATAATGATGATAATAAGGATAATAACGACGATAATAACTACGATAATAACGACGATAAAACGACGATATTATCGACGATAATAGGGACGATAATAACGACGATATTAGCAACGATAATAACGACGATATTAACGACAAATATTACGACGATAATAACGATGATAATAACGATAATAACGACAATAATAACGATGATAATGACGATAATAAAGACGATAATAATGATGATAATAAGGATAATAACGACGATAATAACTACAATAATAACGACGATAAAACGACGATATTAACGACGATAATAAGGACGATAATAACGACGATAATGACGACGATAATAACGATGACAATGACGATAATAACGACGATAATAACGACGATATTAACGACGATAACAAGGACGATAATGACGACGAAAATATCGATGATAATGACGATAATAACGACGATATTAACGACGATAATAACGACGATAATATCGATGATAATGACGATAAAAACGACGGTATTAACGACGATAATAACGACGATAATATCGATGATAATGACGATAATAACGACGGTATTAACGACGAATATTACGACGATAAAACGACGATATTAACGACGATAATGACGACGATATTATCGATGACAATGACGATAATAACGACCATAATATCGATGTTAATGACGATAATAACGACGATATTAACGACGATAATAACGACGATAATAACGACGATAAAACGACCATATTAACGACGATAATAAGGACGATAATAAGGACGATAATAACGACGATAATATCGATGATAATGACGATAATAACGACGATATTAACGACGATAATAACGACGATAATAACGACGATAATAATGATGATAATGACGATAATAACGACGATATTAACGACGATAAAACCGACGATAATAACGGCGATAATAATGATGATAATAAGGATAATAACGACGATAATAACTACGATAATAACGACGATAAAACGACGATATTATCGACGATAATAAGGACGATAATAAGGACGATAATAACGACGATAATATCGATGATAATGACGATAATAACGACGATATTAACGACGATAATAGCGACGATAATAACGACGATAAAACGACGATAAATACTATTATAATTATGACGATAATATCGACGATAATAACGATGATAATCACGATAATAACGACGATAATATCGATGATAATGACGATAATAACGACGATATTAACGACGATAATAACGACGATTATAACGACGATAATAATGATTATAATAAGGATAATAACGACGATAATAACTACGATAATAACGACGATAAAACGACGATATTATCGACGATAATAAGGACGATAATAAGGACGATAATAACGACGATAATAACGACGATAATATCGATGATAATGACGATAATAACGACGATATTAACGACGATATTAACGACGATAATAAGGACGATAATAAGTACGATAATAACGACGTAAATAACGACGATAATATCGATGATAATGACGATAATAACGACGATATTAACGACGATAATGACGACGATAATATCGATGATAATGACGATAATAACGACGATATTAACGACGATAATAACGACGATTATAACGACGATAATAATGATTATAATAAGGATAATAACGACGATAATAACTACGATAATAACGACGATATTAACGACGATAAAACCGACGATAATAACGACGATAATAATGATGATAATAAGGATAATAACGACGATAATAACTACGATAATAACGACGATAAAACGACGATATTATCGACGATAATAAGGACGATAATAAGGACGATAATAACGACGATAATATCGATGATAATGACGATAATAACGACGATATTAACGACGATATTAACGACGATAATAGGGACGATAATAACGACGATATTAGCAACGATAATAACGACGATATTAACGACAAATATTACGACGATAATAACGATGATAATAACGATAATAACGACAATAATAACGATGATAATGACGATAATAAAGACGATAATAATGATGATAATAAGGATAATAACGACGATAATAACTACAATAATAACGACGATAAAACGACGATATTAACGACGATAATAAGGACGATAATAACGACGATAATAACGACGATAATATCGATGATAATGACTATAATAACGACGATATTAACGACGATAATAACGATGATAATAAAGACGATAATAATAATGATAATGAGGATAATAACGACGATAATAACTACGATAATAACGACGATAAAACGACGATATTATCGACGATAATAAGGACGATAATAACGACGATAATAACGACGATAATATCGATGTTAATGACGACGATAATATCGATGATAATGACGATAATAACGACGACATTAACGACGATAATAACGACGATAATAACGACGATAATATCGATGTTAATGACGATAATAACGACGATATTAACGACGATAATAACGACGATAATAACGACGATAAAACGACGATATTAACGACGATAATATCGATGATAATAACGATAATAACGACAGTAATAACGATGATAATGACGATAATAAAGACGATTATAATGATGATAATAAGGATAATAACGACGATAATAACTACGATAATAACGACGATAAAACGACGATATTAACGACGATAATAAGGACGATAATAAGTACGATAATAACGACGATAATAACAACGATAATATCGATGATAATGACGATAATAACGACGGTATTAACGACGAATATTACGACGATAAAACGACGATATTAACGACGATAATGACGACGATATTATCGATGACAATGACGATAATAACGACGATAATATCGATGTTAATGACGATAATAACGACGATATTAACGACGATAATAACGACGATAATAACGACGATAAAATGACCATATTAACGACGATAATAAGGACGATAATAAGGACGATAATAACGACGATAATATCGATGATAATGACGATAATAACGACGATATTAACGACGATAATAACGACGATAATAACGACGATAATAATGATGATAATGACGATAATAACGACGATATTAACGACGATAAAACCGACGATAATAACGACGATAATAATGATGATAATAAGGATAATAACGACGATAATAACTACGATAATAACGACGATAAAACGACGATATTATCGACGATAATAAGGACGTTAATAACGACGATAATATCGATGATAATGACGATAATAACGACGATATTACCGACGATAATAACGACGATAATAACGACGATAATAATGATGATAATGACGATAATAACGACGATATTAACGACGATAAAACCGACGATAATAACGACGATAATAATGATGATAATAAGGATAATAACGACGATAATAACTACGATAATAACGACGATAATAATGATGATAATGACGATAATAACGACGATATTAACGACGATAAAACCGACGATAATAACGACGATAATAATGATGATAATAAGAATAATAACGACGATAATAACTAAGATAATAACGACGATAAAACGACGATATTATCGACGATAATAAGGACGATAATAACGACGATAATATCGATGATAATGACGATAATAACGACGATATTAACGACGATAATAACGACGATAATAACGACGATAAAACGACGATAAATACTATTATAATTATGACGATAATATCGACGATAATAACGATGATAATCACGATAATAACGACGATAATAACAACGATAATATCGATGATAATGACGATAATAACGACGATATTAACGACGATAATAACGACGATAATATCGATGATAATGATGATAATAACGACGGTATTAACGACGAATATTACGACGATAAAACGACGATATTAACGACGATAATGACGACGATAATAACGATGACAATGACGATAATAACGACGATAAAACGACGATATTAACGACGATAATAAGGACGATAATAAGGACGATAATAACGACGATAATATCGATGATAATGACGATAATAACGACGATATTAACGACGATATTAACGACGATAATAAGGACGATAATAAGTACGAAAATAACGACGAAAATAACGACGATAATATCGATGATAATGACGATAATAACGACGATATTAACGACGATAATAACGACGATATTAACGACGATAATAACGACAATAATATCGATGATAATGACGATGATAACGACGATATTAACGATGATAATAACGACGATAATAACGACGATAAATACTATTATATTTATGACGATAATATCGACGATAATAACGATGATAAGCACGATAATAACGACGATATTAATGTCGATAATAACGACGATAATAACGACGATAATATCGATGTTAATGATGATAATAACGACGATAATAACGACGATAAAACGACGATATTAACGACGATATTAACGACGATAAAGCGACGATAATAACGACGATAATATCGATGATAATGACGATAATAACGACGATATTAACGACGATAATAACGACGATAATAACGACGATAATAACGACGATAAAACGACGATAAAAACGACGATAATTATGACGATAATAACGACGATATTAGCAACGATAAGAACGACGATATTAACGACAAATATTACGACGATAATAACGATGATAATAACGATAATAACGACAATAATAACGATGATAATAACGATAATAAAAACGATAATAATGATGATAATAAGGATAATAACGACGATAATAACTACGATAATAACGACGATAAAACGACGATATTAACGACGATAATAAGGACGATAATAAGGACGAAAATAACGACGATAATATCGGTGATAATGACGATAATAACGACGATATTAACGACGATATTAACGACGATAATAAGGACGATAATAAGTACGATAATAACGACGGAAATAACGACGATAATATCGATGATAATGACGATAATAACGACGATATTAACGACGATAATGACGACGATAATATCGATGATAATGACGATAATAACGACGGTATTAACGACGATAATAACGACGATAATAACGACGATAAAACGACGATAAATACTATTATAATTATGACGATAATATCGACGATAATAACGATGATAATCACGATAATAACGACGATAATAACGACGATAATATCGATGTTAATGACGATAATAACGACGATATTAACGACTATAATAACGACGATAATAACGACGATAATAATGATGATAATGACGATATTAACGACGATAATAACGACGATAATAATGATGATAATAAGGATAATAACGACGATAATAACTACGATAATAACGACGATAAAACGACGATATTATCGACGATAATAAGGACGATAATAACGACGATAATAGCGACGATAATATCGATGATAATGACGATAATAACGACGATATTAACGACGATAATAACGACGATAATATCGATGATAATGACGATAATAACGACGATATTAACGACGATAATAACGACGATAATAACGACGATAATAACGAGGATAAAACGACGATATTAACGACGATAAAGCGACGATAATAACGACGATAAAACGACGATAAATACTATTATAATTATGACGATAATATCGACGATAATAACGATGATAATCACGATAATAACGACGATAATAACGACGATAATATCGATGTTAATGACGATAATAACGACGATATTAACGACGATAATAACGACGATAATAACGACGATAATAAGGATAATAACGACGAAAATAACGACGATAATATCGATGATAATGACGATAATAACGACGATATTAACGACGATATTAACGACGATAATAAGGACGATAATAAGTACGAAAATAACGACGAAAATAACGACGATAATATCGATGATAATGACGATAATAACGACGATATTAACGACGATAATAACGACGATATTAACGACGATAATAACGACAATAATATCGATGATAATGACGATGATAACGACGATATTAACGATGATAATAACGACGATAATAACGACGATAAATACTATTATATTTATGACGATAATATCGACGATAATAACGATGATAAGCACGATAATAACGACGATATTAATGTCGATAATAACGACGATAATAACGACGATAATATCGATGTTAATGATGATAATAACGACGATAATAACGACGATAAAACGACGATATTAACGACGATATTAACGACGATAAAGCGACGATAATAACGACGATAATATCGATGATAATGACGATAATAACGACGATATTAACGACGATAATAACGACGATAATAACGACGATAATAACGACGATAAAACGACGATAAAAACGACGATAATTATGACGATAATAACGACGATATTAGCAACGATAAGAACGACGATATTAACGACAAATATTACGACGATAATAACGATGATAATAACGATAATAACGACAATAATAACGATGATAATAACGATAATAAAAACGATAATAATGATGATAATAAGGATAATAACGACGATAATAACTACGATAATAACGACGATAAAACGACGATATTAACGACGATAATAAGGACGATAATAAGGACGAAAATAACGACGATAATATCGGTGATAATGACGATAATAACGACGATATTAACGACGATATTAACGACGATAATAAGGACGATAATAAGTACGATAATAACGACGAAAATAACGACGATAATATCGATGATAATGACGATAATAACGACGATATTAACGACGATAATGACGACGATAATATCGATGATAATGACGATAATAACGACGGTATTAACGACGATAATAACGACGATAATAACGACGATAAAACGACGATAAATACTATTATAATTATGACGATAATATCGACGATAATAACGATGATAATCACGATAATAACGACGATAATAACGACGATAATATCGATGTTAATGACGATAATAACGACGATATTAACGACTATAATAACGACGATAATAACGACGATAATAATGATGATAATGACGATATTAACGACGATAATAACGACGATAATAATGATGATAATAAGGATAATAACGACGATAATAACTACGATAATAACGACGATAAAACGACGATATTATCGACGATAATAAGGACGATAATAACGACGATAATAGCGACGATAATATCGATGATAATGACGATAATAACGACGATATTAACGACGATAATAACGACGATAATATCGATGATAATGACGATAATAACGACGATATTAACGACGATAATAACGACGATAATAACGACGATAATAACGACGATAAAACGACGATATTAACGACGATAAAGCGACGATAATAACGACGATAAAACGACGATAAATACTATTATAATTATGACGATAATATCGACGATAATAACGATGATAATCACGATAATAACGACGATAATAACGACGATAATATCGATGTTAATGACGATAATAACGACGATATTAACGACGATAATAACGACGATAATAACGACGATAATAAGGATAATAACGACGATAATAAGGATAATAACGACGATAATAACTACGATAATGACGACGATAAAACGACGATATTATCGACGATAATAAAGACGATAATAACTACGATAATAACGACGATAAAACGACGATATTAACGACGATAATAAGGACGATAATAACGACGATAATAACGACGATAATATCGATGATAATGACGATAATAACGACGGTATTAACGACGAATATTACGACGATAAAACGACGATATTAACGACGATAATGACGACGATAATAACGATGACAATGACGATAAAAACGACGATAATAACAACGATAGTAACGACGATAACAAGGACGATAATGACGACGATATTATTGATGACAATGACGATTATAACGACGATAATATCGATGTTAATGACGATAATAACGACGATATTAACGACGATAATAACGACGATAATAACGACGAAATTAACGACGATAATAAGGACGATAATAAGGACGATAATAACGACGATAATAACGACGATAATATCGATGATAATAACGATAATAACGACAATAATAACGACGATAATAATGATGATAATAAGGATAATAACGACGATAATAACTACGATAATAACGACGATAAAACGACGATATTATCGACGATAATAAGGACGATAATAAGGACGATAATAACGGCGATAATAACGACGATAATATCGATGATAATGACGATAATAACGACGATATTAACGACGATAATAACGACGATAATAACGACGATAATAATGATGATAATGACGATAATAACGACGATATTAACGACGATAATAACGACGATAGTAACGACGATAATAATGATGATAATGACGATAATAACGACGGTATTAACGACGATAATAACGACGATAAAGCGACGATAATAACGACGATAATATCGATGATAATGACGATAATAACGACGATATTAACGACGATAAAACGACGATATTAACGACGATAATAAGGACGATATTAAGTACGATAATAACGACGATAATAACAACAATAATGTCGATGATAATGACGATAATAACGACGATATTAACGACGATAATAACGACGATATTAACGACGATAATAACGACGATAATATCGATGATAATGACGATAATAACGACGGTATTAACGACGAATATTACGACGATAAAACGACGATATTAACGACGATAATGACGACGATAATATCGATGACAATGACGATAATAACGATGATAATAACATCGATATTAACAACGATAACAAGGACGATAATGACGACGATATTATCGATGACAATGACGATAATAACGACGATAATATCGATGTTAATGACGATAATAACGACGATATTAACAACGATAATAACGACGATAATAACGACGATAAAACGACGATATTAACGACGATATTAAGGACGATAATAAGGACGATAATAACGACGATAATATCGATGATAATGACGATAATAACGACGATATTAACGACGTTAATAACGACGATAATAACGACGATAATAACGACGATATTAACGACGATAATAACGACGATAAAAAGACGATAAATACGATGATAATTATGACGATAATAACGACGATAATAACGACGATAATATCGATGTTAATGACGATAATAACGACGATATTAACGACGATAATAACGACGATAATAACGACGATATTAACGACGATAATAAGGACGATAATAAGGACGATAATAACGACGATAATAACGACGATAATATCGATGATAATAACGATGATAACGACAATAGTAACGATGATAATGACGATAATAAAGACGATTATAATGATGATAATAAGGATAATAACGACGATAATAACGACGATAAAACGACGATATTATCGACGATAATAAGGACGATAATAAGGACGATAATAACGACGATAATAACGACGATAATATCGATGATAATGACGATAATAACGACGATATTAACGACGATAATAAGGACGATAATAACGACGATAAAAGGACGATAAATACTATTATAATTATGACGATAATATCGACGATAATGAGGACGATAATAACGACGATAATAATGACGATAATATCGATGATAATGACGATAATAACGACGATATTAACGACGATAATAACGACGATATTAACGACGATAATAACGACGATAATATCGATGATAATGACGATAATAACGACGGTATTAACGACGAATATTACGACGATAAAACGACGATATTAACGACGATAATGACGACGATAATAACGATGACAATGACGATAAAAACGACGATAATAACAACGATATTAACGACGATAACAAGGACGATAATGACGACGATATTATTGATGACAATGACGATTATAACGACGATAATGTCGATGTTAATGACGATAATAACGACGATATTAACGACGATAATAACGACGATAATAACGACGATAATAAGGACGATAATAAGGACGATAATAACGGCGATAATAACGACGATAATATCGATGATAATAACGATAATAACGACAATAATAACGATGATAATGACGATAATAAAGACGATTATAATGATGATAATAAGGATAATAACGACGATAATAACGACGATAAAACGACGATATTATCGACGATAATAAGGACGATAATAAGGACGATAATAACGACGATAATAACGACGACAATATCGATGATAATGACGATAATAACGACGATATTAACGACGATAATAAGGACGATAATAACGACTATAAAAGGACGATAAATACTATTATAATTATGACGATAATATCGACGATAATTACGATGATAATCACGATAATAACGACGATAATAACGACGATAATATCGATGTTAATGACGATAATAACGACGATACTAACGACGATAATAACGACGATAAAACGACGATATTAACGACGATATTAACGACGATAAAGCTACGATAATAACGACGATAATATCCATGATAATGACGATAATAACGACGATATTAACGACGATAATAACGACGATAATAACGACGATAAAACGACGAAATTAACGACGATAATAAGGACGATAATAAGGACGATAATAACGACGATAATATCGATGATAAGGACGATAATAACGACGATAATAACGACGATAATATCGATGATAATAACGATAATAACGACAATAATAACGATGATAATGTCGATAATAAAGACGATTATAATGATGATAAATCGGATAATAAGGACGATAATAACTACGATAATAACGACGATAAAACGACGATATTAACGACAATAATAAGGGCGATAATAAGTACTATAATAACGACTATAATAACAACGATAATATCGATGATAATGACGATAATAACGACGATATTAACGAGGATAATAACGACGATAATAACGACGATAATATCGATGATAATAACGATAATAACGACAATAATAACGATGATAATGACGATAATAAAGACGATTATAATGATGATAATAAGGATAATAACGACGATAATAACGACGATAAAACGACGATATTATCGACGATAATAAGGACGATAATAAGGACGATAATAACGACGATAATAACTACGATAATGACGACGATAAAACGACGATATTATCGACGATAATAAGGACGATAATAACTACGATAATAACGACGTTAAAACGATGATATTAACGACGATAATAAGGACGATAATAACGACGATAATAACGACGATAATATCGATGTTAATGACGATAATAAAGACGATTATAATGATGATAATAAGGATAATAACGACGATAATAACTACGATAATAACGACGATAAAACGACGATATTAACGACGATAATAAGGACGATATTAAGTACGATAATAACGACGATAATAACAACAATAATATCGATGATAATGACGATAATAACGACGATATTAACGACGATAATAACGACGATATTAACGACGATAATAACGACGATAATAACGACGATAAAACGACGATATTAACGACGATATTAAGGACGATAATAAGGACGATAATAACGACGATAATATCGATGATAATGACGATAATAACGACGTAATTAACGACGTTAAAACGACGATAATAACGACGATAATAACGACGATATTAACGACGATAATAACGACGATAATAACGACGATAAAAAGACGATAAATACGATGACAATTATGACGATAATAACGACGATAATAACGACGATAATATCGATGTTAATGACGATAATAACGACGATATTAACGACGATAATAACGACGATAATAACGACGATATTAACGACGATAATAAGGACGATAATAAGGACGATAATAACGACGATAATAACGACGATAATATCGATGATAATAACGATAATAACGACAATAGTAACGATGATAATGACGATAATAAAGACGATTATAATGATGATAATAAGGATAATAACGACGATAATAACGACGATAAAACGACGATATTATCGACGATAATAAGGACGATAATAAGGACGATAATAACGACGATAATAACGACGATAATATCGATGATAATGACGATAATAACGACGATATTAACGACGATAATAAGGACGATAATAACGACGATAAAAGGACGATAAATACTATTATAATTATGACGATAATATCGACGATAATGAGGACGATAATAACGACGATAATAATGACGATAATATCGATGATAATGACGATAATAACGACGATATTAACGACGATAATAACGATGATATTAACGACGATAATAACGACGATAATATCGATGATAATGACGATAATAACGACGGTATTAACGACGAATATTACGACGATAAAACGACGATATTAACGACGATAATGACGACGATAATAACGATGACAATGACGATAAAAACGACGATAATAACAACGATATTAACGATGATAACAAGGACGATAATGACGACGATATTATTGATGACAATGACGATTATAACGACGATAATGTCGATGTTAATGACGATAATAACGACGATATTAACGACGATAATAACGACGATAATAACGACGATAATAAGGACGATAATAAGGACGATAATAACGGCGATAATAACGACGATAATATCGATGATAATAACGATAATAACGACAATAATAACGATGATAATGACGATAATAAAGACGATTATAATGATGATAATAAGGATAATAACGACGATAATAACGACGATAAAACGACGATATTATCGACGTTAATAAGGACGATAATAAGGACGATAATAACGACGATAATAACGACGACAATATCGATGATAATGACGATAATAACGACGATATTAACGACGATAATAAGGACGATAATAACGACTATAAAAGGACGATAAATACTATTATAATTATGACGATAATATCGACGATAATTACGATGATAATCACGATAATAACGACGATAATAACGACGATAATATCGATGTTAATGACGATAATAACGACGATACTAACGACGATAATAACGACGATAAAACGACGATATTAACGACGATATTAACGACGATAAAGCGACGATAATAACGACGATAATATCCATGATAATGACGATAATAACGACGATATTAACGACGATAATAACGACGATAAAACGACGAAATTAACGACGATAATAAGGACGATAATAAAGACGATAATAACGACGATAATATCGATGATAAGGACGATAATAACGACGATAATAACGACGATAATATCGATGATAATAACGATAATAACGACAATAATAACGATGATAATGTCGATAATAAAGACGATTATAATGATGATAATAAGGATAATAACGACGATAATAACTACGATAATAACGACGATAAAACGACGATATTAACGACGATAATAAGGGCGATAATAAGTACTATAATAACGACTATAATAACAACGATAATATCGATGATAATGACGATAATAACGACGATATTAACGAGGATAATAACGACGATAATAACGACGATAATATCGATGATAATAACGATAATAACGACAATAATAACGATGATAATGACGATAATAAAGACGATTATAATGATGATAATAAGGATAATAACGACGATAATAACGACGATAAAACGACGATATTATCGACGATAATAAGGACGATAATAAGGACAATAATAACGACGATAATAACGACGACAATATCGATGATAATGACGATAATAACGACGATATTAACGACGATAATAAGGACGATAATAACGACTATTAAAAGACGATAAATACTATTATAATTATGACGATAATATCGACGATAATTACGATGATAATCACGATAATAACGACGATAATAACGACGATAATATCGATGTTAATGACGATAATAACGACGATACTAACGACGATAATAACGACGATAAAACGACGATATTAACGACGATATTAACGACGATAAAGCGACGATAATAACGACGATAATATCGATGATAATGACGATAATAACGACGATATTAACGACGATAATAACGACGATAATAACGACGATAAAACGACGATATTAACGACGATAATAAGGACGATAATAAGGACGATAATAACGACGATAATATCGATGATAAGGACGATAATAACGACGATAATAACGATGATAATGACGATAATAAAGACGATAATAATGATGATAATAAGGATAATAACGACGATAATAACTACGATAATAACGACGATAAAACGACGATATTAACGACGATAATAAGGACGATAATAACGACGATAATAACAACGATATTATCGATGATAATAACGATAATAACGACAATATTAACGATGATAATGACGATAATAAAGACGATTATAATGATGATAATAAGGATAATAACGACGATAATAACTACGATAATAACGACGATAAAACGACGATATTAACGACGATAATAAGGACGATAATAACGACGATAATAACGACGATAATATCGATGATAATGACGATAATAACGACGATATTAACGACGATAATATCGATGATAATGACGATAATAACGACGGTATTAACGACGAATATTACGACGATAAAACGACGATATTAACGACGACAATGACGACGATATTATCGATGACAATGACGATAATAACGACGATAATATCGATGTTAATGACGATAATAACGACGATATTAACGACGATAATAACGACGATAATAACGACGATAAAACGACCATATTAACGACGATAATAAGGACGATAATAAGGACGATAATAACGACGATAATATCGTTGATAATGACGATAATAACGACGATATTAACGACGATAATAACGACGATAATAACGACGATAATAATGATGATAATGACGATAATAACGACGATAATAACGACGATAATATCGATGTTAATGACGATAATAACGACGATATTAACGACGATAATAACGACGATAATAACGACGATAATAATGATGATAATGACGATAATAACGACGATATTAACGACGATATTAGCAACGATAATAACGACGATATTAACGACAAATATTACGACGATAATAACGATGATAATAACGATAATAACGACAATAATAACGATGATAATGACGATAATAAAGACGATAATAATGATGATAATAAGGATAATAACGACGATAATAACTACGATAATAACGACGATAAAACGATGATATTAACGACGATAATAAGGACGATAATAACGACGATAATAACGACGATAATATCGATGATAATGACGATAATAACGACGATATTAACGACGATAATATCGATGATAATGACGATAATAACGACGGTATTAACGACGAATATTACGACGATAAAACGACGATATTAACGACGACAATGACGACGATATTATCGATGACAATGACGATAATAACGACGATAATATCGATGTTAATGACGATAATAACGACGATATTAACGACGATAATAACGACGATAATAACGACGATAAAACGACCATATTAACGACGATAATAAGGACGATAATAAGGACGATAATAACGACGATAATATCGATGATAATGACGATAATAACGACGATATTAACGACGATAATAACGACGATAATAACGACGATAATAATGATGATAATGACGATAATAACGACGATAATAACGACGATAATATCGATGTTAATGACGATAATAACGACGATATTAACGACGATAATAACGACGATAATAACGACGATAATAATGATGATAATGACGATATTAACGACGATAATAACGACAATAATAATGATGATAATAAGGATAATATCGACGATAATAACTACGATAATAACGACGATAAAACGACGATATTATCGACGATAATAAGGACGATAATAACGACGATAATATCGATGATAATGACGATAATAACGACGGTATTAACGACGAATATTACGACGATAAAACGACGATATTAACGACGATAATGACGACGATATTATCGATGACAATGACGATAATAACGACGATAATATCGATGTTAATGACGATAATAACGACGATATTAACGACGATAATAACGACGATAATAACGACGATAAAACGACCATATTAACGACGATAATAAGGACGATAATAAGGACGATAATAACGACGATATTACCGATGATAATGACGATAATAACGACGATATTAACGACGATAATAACGACGATAATAATGATGATAATGACGATAATAACGACGATATTAACGACGATAAAACCGACGATAATAACGACGATAATAATGATGATAATAAGGATAATAACGACGATAATAACTACGATAATAACGACGATAAAACGACGATATTATCGACGATAATAAGGACGATAATAACGACGATAATATCGATGATAATGACGATAATAACGACGATATTACCGACGATAATAACGACGATAATAACGACTATAATAATGATGATAATGACGATAATAACGACGATATTAACGACGATAAAACCGACGATAATAACGACGATAATAATGATGATAATAAGGATAATAACGACGATAATAACTACGATAATAACGACGATAAAACGACGATATTATCGACGATAATAAGGACGATAATAAGGATGATAATAACGACGATAATATCGATGATAATGACGATAATAACGACGATATTAACGACGATATTAACGACGATAATAGGGACGATAATAACGACGATATTAGCAACGATAATAACGACGATATTAACGACAAATATTACGACGATAATAACGATGATAATAACGATAATAACGACAATAATAACGATGATAATGACGATAATAAAGACGATAATAATGATGATAATAAGGATAAGAACGACGATAATAACTACAATAATAACGACGATAAAACGACGATATTAACGACGATAATAAGGACGATAATAACGACGATAATAACGACGATAATATCGATGATAATGACGATAATAACGACGATATTAACGACGATAATAACGATGATAATAAAGACGATAATAATGATGATAATAAGGATAATAACGACGATAATAACTACGATAATAATGACGATAAAACGACGATATTATCGACGATAATAAGGACGATAATAACGACGATAATAACGACGATAATATCGATGTTAATGACGACGATAATATCGATGATAATGACGATAATAACGACGATATTAACAACGATAATAACGACGATAATAACGACGAAAATATCGATGTTAATGACGATAATAACGACGATATTAACGACGATAATAACGACGATAATAACGACGATAAAACGACGATATTAACGACGATAATATCGATGATAATAACGATAATAACGACAGTAATAACGATGATAATGACGATAATAAAGACGATTATAATGATGATAATAAGGATAATAACGACGATAATAACTACGATAATAACGACGATAAAACTTCGATATTAACGACGATAATAAGGACGATAATAAGTACGATAATAACGACGATAATAACAAATATAAAATCGATGATAATGACGAAAATGACAACGATATTAACGACGATAATAACGACGATATTAACGACGATAATAACGACGATAATATCGATGATAATGACGATAATAACGACGGTATTAACGACGAATATTACGACGATAAAACGACGATATTAACGACGATAATGACGACGATAATAACGATGACAATGACGATAATATCGACGATAATAACGACGATATTAACGACGATAACAAGGACGATAATGACGACGATAATATCGATGATAAAGACGATAATAACGACGATATTAACGACGATAATAACGACGATAATATCGATGATAATAACGATAATAACGACGGTATTAACGACGATAATAACGACGATAATATCGATGATAATGACGATAATAACGACGGTATTATCGACGAATATTACGACGATAAAACGACGATTTTAACGACGATAATGACGACGATATTATCGATGACAATGACGATAATAACGACTATAATATCGATGTTAATGACGATAATAACGACGATATTAACGACGATAATAACGACGATAATAACAACGATAAAACGACCATATTAACGACGATAATAACGACGATAATAAGGACGATAATAAGGACGATAATAACGACGATATTACCGATGATAATGACGATAATAACGACGATATTAACGACGATAATAACGACGATAATAATGAGGATAATGACGATAATAACGACGATATTAACGACGATAAAACCGACGATAATAACGACGATAATAATGATGATAATAAGGATAATAACGACGATAATAACTACGATAATAACGACGATAAAACGACGATATTATCGACGATAATAAGGACGATAATAACGACGATAATATCGATGATAATGACGATAATAACGACGATATTAACGACGATAATAACGACGATAAAACGACGATAAATACTATTATAATTATGACGATAATATCGACGATAATAACGATGATAATCACGATAATAACGACGATAATAACAACGATAATATCGATGATAATGACGATAATAACGACGATATTAACGACGATAATAACGACGATAATATCGATGATAATGATGATAATAACGACGGTATTAACGACGAATATTACGACGATAAAACGACGATATTAACGACGATAATGACGACGATAATAACGATGACAATGACGATAATAACGACGATAAAACGACGATATTAACGACGATAATAAGGACGATAATAAGGACGATAATAACGACGATAATATCGATGATAATGACGATAATAACGACGATATTAACGACGATATTAACGACGATAATAAGGACGATAATAAGTACGAAAATAACGACGAAAATGACGACGATAATATCGATGATAATGACGATAATAACGACGATATTAACGACGATAATAACGACGATATTAACGACGATAATAACGACGATAATATCGATGATAATGACGATGATAACGACGATATTAACGATGATAATAACGACGATAATAACGATGATAAATACTATTATATTTATGACGATAATATCGACGATAATAACGATGATAATCACGATAATAACGACGATATTAATGTCGATAATAACGACGATAATAACGACGATAATATCGATGTTAATGATGATAATAACGACGATAATAACGACGATAAAACGAAGATATTAACGACGATATTAACGACGATAAAGCGACGATAATAACGACGATAATATCGATGATAATGACGATAATAACGACGATATTAACGACGATAATAACGACGATAATAACGACGATAATAACGACGATAAAACGACGATAAAAACGACGATAATTATGACGTTAATAACGACGATATTAGCAACGATAATAACGACGATATTAACGACAAATATTACGACGATAATAACGATGATATTAACGATAATAACGACAATAATAACGATGATAATGACGATAATAAAGACGATAATAATGATGATAATAAGGATAATAACGACGATAATAACTACGATAATAACGACGATAAAACGACGATATTATCGACGATAATAAGGACGATAATAAGGACGAAAATAACGACGATAATATCGATGATAATGACGATAATAACGACGATATTAACGACGATATTAACGACGATAATAAGGACGATAATAAGTACGATAATAACGACGGAAATAACGACGATAATATCGATGATAATGACGATAATAACGACGATATTAACGACGATAATGACGACGATAATATCGATGATAATGACGATAATAACGACGGTATTAACGACGATAATAACGACGATAATAACGACGATAAATACTATTATAATTATGACGATAATATCGACGATAATAACGATGATAATCACGATAATAACGACGATAATAACGACGATAATATCGATGTTAATGACGATAATAACGACGATATTAATGACTATAATAACGACGATAATAACGACGATAATAATGATGATAATGACGATATTAACGACGATAATAACGACGATAATAACGACGATAATAAGGATAATAACGACGATAATAACTACGATAATAACGACGATAAAACGACGACATTATCGACGATAATAAGGACGATAATAAGGACGATAATAACGACGATAATATCGATGATAATGACGATAATAACGACGATATTAACGACGATAATAACGACGATAATAACGACGATAATAATGATGATAATGACGATAATAACGACGATATTAACGACGATAATAACGACGATAATAACGACGATAATAATGATGATAATAAGGATAATAACGACGATAATAACTACGATAATAACGACGATAAAACGACGATATTAACGACGATAAAGCGACGATAATAACGACGATAATATCGATTTTATTGACGATATTAACGACAAATATTACGACGATAATAACGATGATAAAAACGATAATAACGACAATAATAACGATGATAATGACGATAATAAAGACGTTAATAATGATGATAATAAGGATAATAACGACGATAATAACTACGATAATAACGAAGATAAAACGACGATATTATCGACGATAATAAGGACGATAATAACGACGATAATAACGACGATAATATCGATGATAATGACGATAATAACGACGATAATAACGACGATAATAACGACGATAATATCGATGTTAATGACGATAATAACGACGATATTAACGACGATAATAACGACGATAATAACGAGGATAAAACGACGATATTAACGACGATAAAGCGACGATAATAACGACGATAATATCGATGATAATGACGATAATAACGACGATATTAACTACGATAATAATGACGATAATAACGACGATAAAACGACGATAATTTTGACGATAATAACGACGATATTAGCAACGATAATAACGACGATTTTAACGACAAATATTACGACGATAATAACGATGATAATAACGATAATAACGACAATAATAACGATGATAATGACGATAATGAAGACGATTATAATGATGATAATAAGGATAATAACGACGATAATATCGATGATAACGACGATAATAACGACGGTATTAACGACGAATATTACGACGATAAAACGACGATATTAACGACGATAATGACGACGATAATAACGATGACAATGACGATAAAAACGACGATAATAACAACGATAGTAAGGACGATAACAAGGACGATAATGACGACGATATTATTGATGACAATGACGATTATAACGACGATAATATCGATGTTAATGACGATAATAACGACGATATTAACGACGATAATAACGACGATAATAACGACGATATTAACGACGATAATAAGGACGATAATAAGGACGATAATAACGACGATAATAACGACGATAATATCGATGATAATAACGATAATAACGACAATAATAACGACGATAATAACGACGATAATAACGACGATAATAATGATGATAATGACGATATTAACGACGATAATAACAACGATAATAACGACGATAATAATGATGATAATAAGGATAATAACGACGATAATAACTACGATAATAACGACGATAAAACGACGATATTATCGACGATAATAAGGACGATAATAACGACGATAATAGCGACGATAATATCGATGATAATGACGATAATAACGACGATATTAACGACGATAATAACGACGATAATATCGATGATAATGACGATAATAACGACGATATTAACGACGATAATAACGACGATAATAACGACGATAATAATGATGATAATAAGGATAATAACGACGATAATAACTACGATAATAACGACGATAAAACGACGATATTAACGACGATAAAGCGACGATAATAACGACGATAATATCGATTTTATTGACGATATTAACGACAAATATTACGACGATAATAACGATGATAAAAACGATAATAACGACAATAATAACGATGATAATGACGATAATAAAGACGTTAATAATGATGATAATAAGGATAATAACGACGATAATAACTACGATAATAACGAAGATAAAACGACGATATTATCGACGATAATAAGGACGATAATAACGACGATAATAACGACGATAATATCGATGATAATGACGATAATAACGACGATAATAACGACGATAATAACGACGATAATATCGATGTTAATGACGATAATAACGACGATATTAACGACGATAATAACGACGATAATAACGAGGATAAAACGACGATATTAACGACGATAAAGCGACGATAATAACGACGATAATATCGATGATAATGACGATAATAACGACGATATTAACGACGATAATAACGACGATAAAACGACGATATTAACGACGATAATGACGACGATAATAACGATGACAATGACGATAAAAACGACGATAATAACAACGATATTAACGACGATAACAAGGACGATAATGACGACGATATTATTGATGACAATGACGATTATAACGACGATAATATCGATGTTAATGACGATAATAACGACGATATTAACGACGATAATAACGACGATAATAACGACGAAATTAACGACGATAATAAGGACGATAATAAGGACGATAATAACGACGATAATAACGACGATAATATCGATGATAATAACGATAATAACGACAATAATAACTACGATAATAACGACGATAAAACGACGATATTATCGACGATAATAAGGACGATAATAAGGACGATAATAACGGCGATAATAACGACGATAATATCGATGATAATGACGATAATAACGACGATATTAACGACGATAATAAGGACGATAATAACGACTATAAAAGGACGATAAATACTATTATAATTATGACGATAATATCGACGATAATTACGATGATAATCACGATAATAACGACGATAATAACGACGGTAATATCGATGTTAATGACGATAATAACGACGATATTAACGACTATAATAACGACGATAATAACGACGATAATAATGATGATAATGACGATATTAACGACGATAATAACGACGATAATAATGATGATAATAAGGATAATAACGACGATAATAACTACGATAATAACGACGATAAAACGACGATATTATCGACGATAATAAGGACGATAATAACGACGATAATAGCGACGATAATATCGATGATAATGACGATAATAACGACGATATTAACGACGATAATAACGACGATAATATCGATGATAATGACGATAATAACGACGATATTAACGACGATAATAACGACGATAATAACGACGATAATAACGAGGATAAAACGACGATATTAACGACGATAAAGCGACGATAATAACGACGATAAAACGACGATAAATACTATTATAATTATGACGATAATATCGACGATAATAACGATGATAATCACGATAATAACGACGATAATAACGACGATAATATCGATGTTAATGACGATAATAACGACGATATTAACGACGATAATAACGACGATAATAACGACGATAATATCGATGTTAATGACGATAATAACGACGATATTAATGACTATAATAACGACGATAATAACGACGATAATAATGATGATAATGACGATATTAACGACGATAATAACGACGATAATAACGACGATAATAAGGATAATAACGACGATAATAACTACGATAATAACGACGATAAAACGACGACATTATCGACGATAATAAGGACGATAATAAGGACGATAATAACGACGATAATATCGATGATAATGACGATAATAACGACGATATTAACGACGATAATAACGACGATAATAACGACGATAATAATGATGATAATGACGATAATAACGACGATATTAACGACGATAATAACGACGATAATAACGACGATAATAATGATGATAATAAGGATAATAACGACGATAATAACTACGATAATAACGACGATAAAACGACGATATTAACGACGATAAAGCGACGATAATAACGACGATAATATCGATTTTATTGACGATATTAACGACAAATATTACGACGATAATAACGATGATAAAAACGATAATAACGACAATAATAACGATGATAATGACGATAATAAAGACGTTAATAATGATGATAATAAGGATAATAACGACGATAATAACTACGATAATAACGAAGATAAAACGACGATATTATCGACGATAATAAGGACGATAATAACGACGATAATAACGACGATAATATCGATGATAATGACGATAATAACGACGATAATAACGACGATAATAACGACGATAATATCGATGTTAATGACGATAATAACGACGATATTAACGACGATAATAACGACGATAATAACGAGGATAAAACGACGATATTAACGACGATAAAGCGACGATAATAACGACGATAATATCGATGATAATGACGATAATAACGACGATATTAACTACGATAATAATGACGATAATAACGACGATAAAACGACGATAATTTTGACGATAATAACGACGATATTAGCAACGATAATAACGACGATTTTAACGACAAATATTACGACGATAATAACGATGATAATAACGATAATAACGACAATAATAACGATGATAATGACGATAATGAAGACGATTATAATGATGATAATAAGGATAATAACGACGATAATATCGATGATAACGACGATAATAACGACGGTATTAACGACGAATATTACGACGATAAAACGACGATATTAACGACGATAATGACGACGATAATAACGATGACAATGACGATAAAAACGACGATAATAACAACGATAGTAAGGACGATAACAAGGACGATAATGACGACGATATTATTGATGACAATGACGATTATAACGACGATAATATCGATGTTAATGACGATAATAACGACGATATTAACGACGATAATAACGACGATAATAACGACGATATTAACGACGATAATAAGGACGATAATAAGGACGATAATAACGACGATAATAACGACGATAATATCGATGATAATAACGATAATAACGACAATAATAACGACGATAATAACGACGATAATAACGACGATAATAATGATGATAATGACGATATTAACGACGATAATAACAACGATAATAACGACGATAATAATGATGATAATAAGGATAATAACGACGATAATAACTACGATAATAACGACGATAAAACGACGATATTATCGACGATAATAAGGACGATAATAACGACGATAATAACGACGATAATATCGATGATAATGACGATAATAACGACGATATTAACGACGATAATAACGACGATAATATCGATGATAATGACGATAATAACGACGATATTAACGACGATAATAACGACGATAATAACGACGATAATAATGATGATAATAAGGATAATAACGACGATAATAACTACGATAATAACGACGATAAAACGACGATATTAACGACGATAAAGCGACGATAATAACGACGATAATATCGATTTTATTGACGATATTAACGACAAATATTACGACGATAATAACGATGATAAAAACGATAATAACGACAATAATAACGATGATAATGACGATAATAAAGACGTTAATAATGATGATAATAAGGATAATAACGACGATAATAACTACGATAATAACGAAGATAAAACGACGATATTATCGACGATAATAAGGACGATAATAACGACGATAATAACGACGATAATATCGATGATAATGACGATAATAACGACGATAATAACGACGATAATAACGACGATAATATCGATGTTAATGACGATAATAACGACGATATTAACGACGATAATAACGACGATAATAACGAGGATAAAACGACGATATTAACGACGATAAAGCGACGATAATAACGACGATAATATCGATGATAATGACGATAATAACGACGATATTAACGACGATAATAACGACGATAAAACGACGATATTAACGACGATAATGACGACGATAATAACGATGACAATGACGATAAAAACGACGATAATAACAACGATATTAACGACGATAACAAGGACGATAATGACGACGATATTATTGATGACAATGACGATTATAACGACGATAATATCGATGTTAATGACGATAATAACGACGATATTAACGACGATAATAACGACGATAATAACGACGATATTAACGACGATAATAAGGACGATAATAAGGACGATAATAACGACGATAATAACGACGATAATATCGATGATAATAACGATAATAACGACAATAATAACTACGATAATAACGACGATAAAACGACGATATTATCGACGATAATAAGGACGATAATAAGGACGATAATAACGGCGATAATAACGACGATAATATCGATGATAATGACGATAATAACGACGATATTAACGACGATAATAAGGACGATAATAACGACTATAAAAGGACGATAAATACTATTATAATTATGACGATAATATCGACGATAATTACGATGATAATCACGATAATAACGACGATAATAACGACGGTAATATCGATGTTAATGACGATAATAACGACGATATTAACGACGATAATAACGACGATAATAACGACGATAATAATGATGATAATGACGATATTAACGACGATAATAACGACGATAATAATGATGATAATAAGGATAATAACGACGATAATAACTACGATAATAACGACGATAAAACGACGATATTATCGACGATAATAAGGACGATAATAACGACGATAATAACGACGATAATATCGATGATAATGACGATAATAACGACGATATTAACGACGATAATAACGACGATAATATCGATGATAATGACGATAATAACGACGATATTAACGACGATAATAACGACGATAATAACGACGATAATAACGACGATAAAACGACGATATTAACGACGATAAAGCGACGATAATAACGACGATAAAACGACGATAAATACTATTATAATTATGACGATAATATCGACGATAATAACGATGATAATCACGATAATAACGACGATAATAACGACGATAATATCGATGTTAATGACGATAATAACGACGATATTAACGACGATAATAACGACGATAATAACGACGATAATAAGGATAATAACGACGATAATAAGGATAATAACGACGATAATAACTACGATAATGACGACGATAAAACGACGATATTATCGACGATAATAAAGACGATAATAACTACGATAATAACGACGATAAAACGATGATATTAACGACGATAATAAGGACGATAATAACGACGATAATAACGACGATAATATCGATGATAATGACGATAATAACGACGGTATTAACGACGAATATTACGACGATAAAACGACGATATTAACGACGATAATGACGACGATAATAACGATGACAATGACGATAAAAACGACGATAATAACAACGATAGTAACGACGATAACAAGGACGATAATGACGACGATATTATTGATGACAATGACGATTATAACGACGATAATATCGATGTTAATGACGATAATAACGACGATATTAACGACGATAATAACGACGATAATAACGACGAAATTAACGACGATAATAAGGACGATAATAAGGACGATAATAACGACGATAATAACGACGATAATATCGATGATAATAACGATAATAACGACAATAATAACGACGATAATAATGATGATAATAAGGATAATAACGACGATAATAACTACGATAATAACGACGATAAAACGACGATATTATCGACGATAATAAGGACGATAATAAGGACGATAATAACGGCGATAATAACGACGATAATATCGATGATAATGACGATAATAACGACGATATTAACGACGATAATAACGACGATAATAACGACGATAATAATGATGATAATGACGATAATAACGACGATATTAACGACGATAATAACGACGATAGTAACGACGATAATAATGATGATAATGACGATAATAACGACGGTATTAACGACGATAATAACGACGATAAAGCGACGATAATAACGACGATAATATCGATGATAATGACGATAATAACGACGATATTAACGACGATAAAACGACGATATTAACGACGATAATAAGGACGATATTAAGTACGATAATAACGACGATAATAACAACAATAATATCGATGATAATGACGATAATAACGACGATATTAACGACGATAATAACGACGATATTAACGACGATAATAACGACGATAATATCGATGATAATGACGATAATAACGACGGTATTAACGACGAATATTACGACGATAAAACGACGATATTAACGACGATAATGACGACGATAATATCGATGACAATGACGATAATAACGATGATAATAACGACGATATTAACGACGATAACAAGGACGATAATGACGACGATATTATCGATGACAATGACGATAATAACGACGATAATATCGATGTTAATGACGATAATAACGACGATATTAACAACGATAATAACGACGATAATAACGACGATAAAACGACGATATTAACGACGATATTAAGGACGATAATAAGGACGATAATAACGACGATAATATCGATGATAATGACGATAATAACGACGATATTAACGACGTTAATAACGACGATAATAACGACGATAATAACGACGATATTAACGACGATAATAACGACGATAATAACGACGATAAAAAGACGATAAATACGATGATAATTATGACGATAATAACGACGATAATAACGACGATAATATCGATGTTAATGACGATAATAACGACGATATTAACGACGATAATAACGACGATAATAACGACGATATTAACGACGATAATAAGGACGATAATAAGGACGATAATAACGACGATAATAACGACGATAATATCGATGATAATAACGATGATAACGACAATAGTAACGATGATAATGACGATAATAAAGACGATTATAATGATGATAATAAGGATAATAACGACGATAATAACGACGATAAAACGACGATATTATCGACGATAATAAGGACGATAATAAGGACGATAATAACGACGATAATAACGACGATAATATCGATGATAATGACGATAATAACGACGATATTAACGACGATAATAAGGACGATAATAACGACGATAAAAGGACGATAAATACTATTATAATTATGACGATAATATCGACGATAATGAGGACGATAATAACGACGATAATAATGACGATAATATCGATGATAATGACGATAATAACGACGATATTAACGACGATAATAACGACGATATTAACGACGATAATAACGACGATAATATCGATGATAATGACGATAATAACGACGGTATTAACGACGAATATTACGACGATAAAACGACGATATTAACGACGATAATGACGACGATAATAACGATGACAATGACGATAAAAACGACGATAATAACAACGATATTAACGACGATAACAAGGACGATAATGACGACGATATTATTGATGACAATGACGATTATAACGACGATAATGTCGATGTTAATGACGATAATAACGACGATATTAACGACGATAATAACGACGATAATAACGACGATAATAAGGACGATAATAAGGACGATAATAACGACGATAATAACGACGATAATATCGATGATAATAACGATAATAACGACAATAATAACGATGATAATGACGATAATAAAGACGATTATAATGATGATAATAAGGATAATAACGACGATAATAACGACGATAAAACGACGATATTATCGACGATAATAAGGACGATAATAAGGACGATAATAACGACGATAATAACGACGACAATATCGATGATAATGACGATAATAACGACGATATTAACGACGATAATAAGGACGATAATAACGACTATAAAAGGACGATAAATACTATTATAATTATGACGATAATATCGACGATAATTACGATGATAATCACGATAATAACGACGATAATAACGACGATAATATCGATGTTAATGACGATAATAACGACGATACTAACGACGATAATAACGACGATAAAACGACGATATTAACGACGATATTAACGACGATAAAGCGACGATAATAACGACGATAATATCCATGATAATGACGATAATAACGACGATATTAACGACGATAATAACGACGATAAAACGACGAAATTAACGACGATAATAAGGACGATAATAAGGACGATAATAACGACGATAATATCGATGATAAGGACGATAATAACGACGATAATAACGACGATAATATCGATGATAATAACGATAATAACGACAATAATAACGATGATAATGTCGATAATAAAGACGATTATAATGATGATAATAAGGATAATAACGACGATAATAACTACGATAATAACGACGATAAAACGACGATATTAACGACGATAATAAGGGCGATAATAAGTACTATAATAACGACTATAATAACAACGATAATATCGATGATAATGACGATAATAACGACGATATTAACGAGGATAATAACGACGATAATAACGATAATAACGACAATAATAACGATGATAATGACGATAATAAAGACGATTATAATGATGATAATAAGGATAATAACGACGATAATAACGACGATAAAACGACGATATTATCGACGATAATAAGGACAATAATAAGGACAATAATAACGACGATAATAACGACGACAATATCGATGATAATGACGATAATAACGACGATATTAACGACGATAATAAGGACGATAATAACGACTATTAAAAGACGATAAATACTATTATAATTATGACGATAATATCGACGATAATTACGATGATAATCACGATAATAACGACGATAATAACGACGATAATATCGATGTTAATGACGATAATAACGACGATACTAACGACGATAATAACGACGATAAAACGACGATATTAACGACGATATTAACGACGATAAAGCGACGATAATAACGACGATAATATCGATGATAATGACGATAATAACGACGATATTAACGACGATAATAACGACGATAATAACGACGATAAAACGACGATATTAACGACGATAATAAGGACGATAATAAGGACGATAATAACGACGATAATAACGACGATAATAACGACGATAATAACGATGATAATGACGATAATAAAGACGATAATAATGATGATAATAAGGATAATAACGACGATAATAACTACGATAATAACGACGATAAAACGACGATATTAACGACGATAATAAGGACGATAATAACGACGATAATAACAACGATATTATCGATGATAATAACGATAATAACGACAATATTAACGATGATAATGACGATAATAAAGACGATTATAATGATGATAATAAGGATAATAACGACGATAATAACTACGATAATAACGACGATAAAACGACGATATCAACGACGATAATAAGGACGATAATAAGTACGATAATAACGACGATAATAGCAACGATAATATCGATGATAATAACGATAATAACGACGATATTAACGAAGATAATAACGACGATATTAACGACGATAATAACGACGATAATATCGATGATAATGACGATAATAACGACGGTATTAACGACGAATATTACGACGATAAAACGACGATAAAACGACGATATTAACGACGATAATAAGGACGATAATAAGGACGATAATAACGACGATAATATCGATGATAATGACGATAATAACGACGATATTAACGACGATATTAACGACGATAATAAGGACGATTATAAGTACGATAATAACGACGAAAATAACGACGATAATATTGATGATAATGACGATAATAATGACGATATTAACGACGATAATAACGACGATAATAACGACGATAATAAGGATAATAACGACGATAATAACTACGATAATAACGACGATAAAACGACGATATTATCGACGATAATAAGGACGATAATAAGGACGATAATAACGACGATAATATCGATGATAATGACGATAATAACGACGATATTAACGACGATAATAACGACGATAATAACCACGATAAAACGACGATAAATACTATTATAATTATGACGATAATATCGACGATAATAACGATGATATTCACGATAATAAAGACGATAATAACGACGATAATATCGATGTTAATGACGATAATAACGACGATATAAACGACGATAATAACGACAATAATAACGACGATATAACGACGATATTAACGACGATAAAGCGACGATAATAACGACGATATTAACGACGATAACAAGGACGATAATGACGACGATATTATCGATGACAATGACGATAATAACGACGATAATATCGATGTTAATGACGATAATAACGACGATATTAACGACGATAATAACGACGATAATAACGGCGATAAAACGACGATATTAACGACGATAATAAGGACGATAATAAGGACGATAATAACGACGATAATAACAACGATAATATCGATGATAATGACGATAATAACGACGATATTAACGACGATATTAGCAACGATAATAACGACGATATTAACGACAAATATTACGACGATAATAACGATGATAATAACGATAATAACGACAATAATAACGATGATAATGACGATAATAAAGACGATAATAATGATGATAATAAGGATAATAACGACGATAATAACTACGATAATAACGACGATAAAACGATGATATTAACGACGATAATAAGGACGATAATAACGACGATAATAACGACGATAATATCGATGATAATGACGATAATAAAGACGATTATAATGATGATAATAAGGATAATAACGACGATAATAACTACGATAATAACGACGATAAAACGACGATATTAACGACGATAATAAGGACGATAATAACGACGATAATAACGACGATAATATCGATGATAATGACGATAATAACGACGATATTAACGACGATAATATCGATGATAATGACGATAATAACGACGGTATTAACGACGAATATTACGACGATAAAACGACGATATTAACGACGACAATGACGACGATATTATCGATGACAATGACGATAATAACGACGATAATATCGATGTTAATGACGATAATAACGACGATATTAACGACGATAATAACGACGATAATAACGACGATAAAACGACCATATTAACGACGATAATAAGGACGATAATAAGGACGATAATAACGACGATAATATCGTTGATAATGACGATAATAACGACGATATTAACGACGATAATAACGACGATAATAACGACGATAATAATGATGATAATGACGATAATAACGACGATAAAA